>JASDQU010105845.1:49364-67141 GCA_032191745.1 Picea mariana
TTCTATTGTTTTTTTTTTTTTTTATAGTAATGGTTAGAGGATTTTTGTATTAAAAACAGTGGACATGCCACTGGGTTCGATACATCGATAAAGATTTTCTTGTAAACAGGAAAACAAATGCTTGAAGATCCTAACACAGGACAAAGTCTGGGAACCAAACTATTTTAGCGAGCCAGAACTGCTTCGCGTCATTACATCATTTCTAACTTGGAAGCTTTTTTTCTTTTTCGACACCGTCCACCATTCACTGCTTTGGTCGTGAGATTGACTTTCCGTCGGGCCTAGAGGGTCTTCTTCGTCAGCTAGGTCTGCCCAGCGTGAGATTCGGGGTTCTGGCTGGATTGGCGACTTGGGAGTGGCTTCTACCTTAGCTTTCCCTTTAGCGGGGGTTTTGGTTTCGGCTTCAGCTTCTGCTTCTTCTGTCGTTCCATGGGCCTTACTTTCAGAGTGTGTCTCCGTTGGAGCCCCCGTTCATCAGGTGGGTCTTTGGCTCTTGGACGACCTTTTTCCAGGTAGTTTTTCACAGTTGCGGGCTATGTGCCCCGTTTCGAAGCAGTTCCTACACCTGAAACTAAGATACTCATAGTCGAGTTTTTGGTTCCTTGAGTAGTCCTTGCCTTGAAGAATTATTTCAGCTGGGAAACCTTTGGTGAAATCCATTTCTACACAGATTCGAGCGCAGGTGGAGAGAGTTGGCTTGGAATCGGGGCTTCTGCAGAGGAACTTGCCAAGGCCATTGCCAATAGATTGAAGAGACTCATCCCCCCAAAAATGCAGGGGCAAGTACAGAAGTCTCACCCAGACTGGAGCTGAAGAGATACAGTCCGTGGAAGGGTCGAAGGCAGGGGTCCATAGTTGCATGGACATGCCTGCTCTGCCCCAGAACCACGACCCGGAGTTAAACACCTTGTCTCTATCGCTTGTAGATTCGAAAACTACCACAAAAAACCCCTTTGCACAGAGGCAGGTAATGACTTCTCCATCTAAAAGCAGGTACCAGTCGGAAGAGATCCAGGAGAGGAGCTCCAGAAGATTGGGCCAGAATCCATTAAACCTACAAACCAAAGCGTGCTTGTTGTAATGACGAGCATGAGTTAGGGCTTCCTGCAGCATTTGAATGGAGACTGTCGGAGCTTCAGGAACTGCTGCATGCAGCCCAGACGGGCGACCCTGACAAGAGGTAGCCTCAAGGGCCACTGCAGGCAGACCAGAGGGGTTTCCCTGGCGTGAAGCCACCTCTTTGAAGGAGGGGGGCAGAACCGGAGGGAGGAGTCCTGAAGTCGTCGCCGACAAAGCACCAGGGGAAGCACATCCTTGAAGGGGAGAGAGCGGCCCGAAAGAGGGAGCCGAGGCCGAGGGAGGAAGGCCAGCAGCAGCCGCCGCAGCAGCAGGAGGGGCGTCGTCGTGCTGAGAAGAACGCGAGGGGGAAGTCGCCATTGGTACCTAAGGAGATTTGCGGCAACTTCGACGGAGGAAGATGGAGGGCAGGAAGGCCACAGGGCCGACGACCTGCTAGAGAACCAGGAGTGCTCGGGGATCCCTAATCCCTACTCGCTCGTTTTGTATGAAGACATATCCCTCAACTCTTTCTATTGTTATGTTCATCTTGTTCAATCATTCTTCCTAATCCATTTTGATGTCACCTCTAACCATGTTGATTTGAGAACTTAAGCATCTACACAGTTAAAAACATGTCATTATTGTTCTTGCTTTCCACATTGTAACCGGATTTGCCTCCCCAATTGTTCTTGATCCCTATAATTTTGCCTTGCCTTGAAAATAAAATCTCTACTCCGATACCTCTTGTAATGAACCTGTATACAAACGGGCGCATTACCACCACAAACACATATACTGGCTCAAAATAATGCAATGATATGATAGATGCAAGCTCAAAAATAACAAGAGTAAGAGCCAAAAACGCAAGAGTATCTACCGAAACCTACACACCTAAGAATGGATTGCACCTATAAATCCTAATGTTGCAGAGGAAAGCTCTCCAAAAGTAATAAAGTTGAATAGATAGTTAAAAATGATATGAATTACAAAATAAAGTAGGGACACCCCTTTATGGAGAGAGAGAGAGAGAGAGAGAGAGAGACTAACTTAAGCACAAGTTACTAATAAGAGTACTTGGGCCCTTATTACATGAAAGCCCTATTTTAAAGCATTGAAATATGACACCTAAAAACCAAAACATTATTACAAAATAGACTGTTACATACAATACAACATGTGTATTTAGAACGTAATGCATAATATAGATGTTGGGTTAGGTACGCAATAGGTCATGTCACATGGTAAAAAGGCTATGATTCCTCATTGACTTTGTTTTCATCCCAACATATCCAGGAGCTCAAACATAATCAGCATTGATAGGACACTTGTCATTGAGGAGAGTTTGAGTAATTCATGATTGAGGAAAAGACAAATTGTACTTGTGGCAAGAAGCCAATGTAGCAAATTCTTATAAGGAAGCATATGGTTAGTGAAGAGATAGCCTCACATAGCATGAGTATCGAAGAATTAGGGAAAATGGAAGAAAGGTAATGCTTGAGGAATGTGAATGTTGTAAGGACAAAGTGAATTTAGAGAATGGTCTTTTCCATTGAGAAATCAAAAAGTACAAGATGTTTACCCCAGCTTGCTTTCAAGTGATTGTGGATGAAACACTAATTGTGCACATGCTACACAAGGATAGCTTAAGCCCAATGGATGGGAAGCCTGACGAAGCACACATTAGCTAAAGTTGAAGCAATGAAGGGACAATATGACCAAAGGACACCCAAGCATATGTAGAGAGCCTAGGATATGTGGAAGGCATGAAGGATGGCATCTTGCATGTGGACTAAGGATAGTATGGTGATGAAACTTGAAAGGTGATTGACTAACAATGATGGCCTATAAGTGATACATAGCCTATCCAATGAGGATGGCTTCATCAAAGTGGGCATCCTAGATGCACTAGCCAAAGTGAAGAGGGCATAATACCCGAAGAAGATGTCTTACATAGAAAGAAAAAAATTGCATGCCCAAAGAGGACATCCTATCCAAAAAGGACATCCTATTTAATGAGAAAGTATTGAGAGATTAGGATGTTGTGTGTAGGAGGGACATCATGAAGAATGATAATGACAATTCACATGTATAAAGAGGAAGGCATCATCATGCAAGGTGAGGAGCATCTGCAAGAGCAACCTGTCATCTTGTAGGGTGAGGATAATCTACAAGAGAAGATATTATTAATTCCAAAAAAATTTCAAAACAATGCTCAAGTCCAAACGAAGACTTAAAAACAACCAAATGGAACACCAAAGTAGGAATTGTAAAATAAGTGTCATGCTCTCTAAGGGGATTGTCTAAAGAATTGTCCAAGCATAAGAATGGATATGTGGAGGCGCCATGTTTCACTAGGGATCAATTGGCAAAATCATTCATGAGGATGAATATTTATTGACAGGAAGGCATCATGTGTCTGATGGCAATAGTTAATGGAGTACACATAGCAGAAAAACAAAGGGAAAAACCTAGTTTCTTTCCTCCTTTTTCTAAAGACCGAGGTGGAAAAATTTTGAGGGAGGAAGTTTAAATGATGGACATCTCATATAAAATCAAACAAGGGTAAGCTAAAATTGAGGATGAGCAAGAGGGTAAAGCTGACAAGCAAAAGGACGAAAATGCATACATAGTTGATAGAGATGACTGAATAAGATGGAACGAACAAGACATCCACATGTAAGAGTGTGACCGAAACTGAGAGCTAGGATGATAACAAAAAAGAGAGGAAACTCTGAGGCAAAACTAAGAAGAGAGGAGAAGATAAGCATTAAGTTTTGAAACCAAAGGATGAAGATAAGCACGAAGATGTAGAGCCAATTGATGAAAATGAGAACGTAGTTAAGTAAGACAAGGTGTTGCAAAAGGTTAAACTAGAGGGGCTTCCACAATCCCCTTCCAGTAAACCTATTATGATGGAAACCCAAGTAATAGAAATTGATCAAGTAATGTGTGCTTTAGTCCTGACTCCTATTAAAAGGAGAGAGGAATGGGAAGAGTAGGGTCATAGTGAAATTTTGCCACCAACTAAATTTACATCTGTGAATCTAAGTATAGGCAGAATGGGGGCTTGTGAATGTTTTTAGGGAAACATAGTTGCGGTGATCTCCCGGATCCTTTTGTTAGACACATGGATAATCTAATGTTATAAGTGGATTTCTATCAATATGAAGTAAAAAATGGATAAGTTCCAAAACATAGATTGTGAGAACCATTTTGGGATGGGGGTATTACAAAAATTTCATTAAGAACATTGCCAAGAACAATCGCCCCCTCAACTAGTTACTAAGTAAAGAAGCCCCATTCCAATGGGATGAAGCTCAACAACTAATAATCAAAGATCCAAGTATAGATTTGATGTATGACGAGCCTATGAAACTACAGAAGAAATAGTTTAGATGTAGTGAATACAAAATATTTATTGCTTGTCGATGCTGCTGCACAAGATATGCATTGAGGTCACAGTGACTCGAGAGTGAGAACAGCCCTTTAACATATTTATTTATATAGATCTGTATTATCATACAGTATCAATCATTGTATCTCTGACAATAACACACAAATATCATTTATTTTTCCTACCACCAACCAACTCAAACCCATGAAGCAAAAGTATCAACGCAATACCCAGAGAGCAAATATTTTACATCATATAATTCACATTATGTCAAGATCATAGTTTAGAATGATAATTTCAGTAAGGGTTATATGGAAACAAAGAGTCAATGTACTTCAATACTAACAGTCCTCTCTGCAGATAACATGTCTTATCTAAAGCATGGTTACCAGACTCAGTTTGATGAAAAATTCAACACCTTGGCTCGACAAACAATCAGGGAAAAAATAGAGCAAAAATGAGATAAAAAAACTTACTTTCTGGGTTATAACAATCAGGGAAAAAATAGAGCAAAAATGAGATAAAAAAAAACTTACTTTCTGGGTTATATAAATATGGGTGAGTTTTTTTTAGATGTCCACCAGTCAAGCTTGTTAACCCATTAGCAACCTACTGAGAACTTGTGGCTTGGAGTTTGACCAATAAAGAGTCAAACTCACAAACCAAGACTTTGACTTACCACTGAGATAAATGAGCCCATTTTGGCAAGGGAGCCAAGTTTTGACCTGCAAGTCTAGGTCAAACCCAGTGGGTCTGGAAACTATGATCTAAAATCCTTTCAAATGGCATGTGACTAAAGGAAAACTGCATGGTTAAATTAGACAATCTTGCTCTCCCTTTGAAACTTAATCACAGAGACACCATTCTCCAGACCAAACACAATACAATACAGGAAGAAAAGAAGGGAAAGATTTTGTAAGCTATGCAAGGATGTAGCCATACGAGGTGTTAAAGGAGAAACATCGCATAACATCTGAAAAACCACTGTGAATTTAACTTTAAAGTTAACATTAAAAAATTACCATGTTGCTAGAAAAGGAGTAAACCAGCATCTTTTCCTTTGATTCTAAGCAATAAGCATGGCACCCAAAATGTGCTAAACTCATTTTCAATTGAAGAGTTCAAAACGTCTTCCTAAACTAGACCTGGAATGTATTCAAAATGAACTAGATTGACTCAAACATGCATAAGTATTATAAATAGGACTCAAGAAATGCAATGTAATCCAAAATCAAAATATGGCATCTTAATGACAGCCAGTTCCCTGACAGAGGCATTGAATGCTTTACACGTGTTTTTGTGGAATATAAATTGCTGGTTCTTCATAACACTTATGCATGTGCATTCTCTATATATTCTAAGGCAATGGGCAGAAATCTACCGGGTAAATCTCCAAGTGAGCTGGCCAGGTTGATAATTTTTTTTTCCCAGGTCGAACCGTTTTCACCATACGATCACAACGCACAATAAGATTCCTCCTCAAGAGAAGATCCCCAATATCTTCAACTTCTAGTGATGAGTACTCTGTTCCCAATAGTTCCTTGAGATCTACATGTTTTTTGAAAAAGGAAACAAAGTCCTTTCCACGGAAATATTCAACYCTTGTCTCTCTTAGAATGGCCCATCTTGACTCTAGTTCCTTGTGGTCTCTTATTTTTTCAGCATATGCTCGAACTAAATCCACGTTTTTCCCCTGCTTCTGCAAAATAAATTATAATTCATTAAGAAAAAACAGTGAAAGTGAGAAAACAAAATTTAAGAAATTATMACACCATGCCAGCAAACTTCCAGCTAGGATTTGTTTATTGTCAACCATATTCTAAATCATCATAATTGAACAAACAAACAAATCTCCAAGAAGAATATTAAAAATTCCAGCAAAAGGGAAGATACATGAAGCACATAAAATATTCAAATGTTTTAATGTAGTAAACAAAGAGTCTGTCCACTGATATACTCAACCACAACTAGCACTATAAACATCATAGAGTGAAAAATAGCCTGTCAGATTGGTAACCAGCAATGCAGTATCAATAGATTACTGTACAGCCTGATTCCTACCATTACCATTATTAAAATAATAACTTTAAACTGAAGCAACTACTCTTACCTTGAAGCTAGACCACTCCATACCAATTATGTAATACAATTAAGGACATGATGAGTTGCAAAGCAGGACAGCATTACATTAAGCAGCAGTAACTATGATAACACGGTAACCAGCATACATTGGGACAAAAAGAGGATACATGCATTAATTGCAAGGTACTAATACAGTCAAACACTTGCAAGGTACTAATAGCACAGGTTTTATCAACCCCCCATCATAACACCAGTGTTGTTTCAGCCCTCTGGACTAGAAAAGAGGTAAAAGCAATTCAGTTAAAGCATCCTGGATCTCTTAAACTGAACATAACTATTAACAACCTTCTGATTTCATAACTATCTTATCTCAATGCACAGTTCCTTCAGTAGTTGTGGATGTTCAGGTAAAAATAAATGGAATGTTTGAAAAAAGACAATTGTACACATTGCCTAGTGCCATCCTACCTTGATATAAGCATCAGAGAACTTGCTTCGTCGGCACACTGTGCCAGCCAGTAAGATAATCCTCCTGTCAAAATCCTAGCAGCCTCCCACAACATCCTGGGAAGCTTAATATGTCTTCATGCAACTGCGACATTACCAGTAGTTCAGCTGAAAACTGTTCACCACTGGTTCATTCTTAACCTTTGCTTGACATTACCTATATTCAGCTAAGCCCTATATATATTGATGAAGATGGTTATTTTGTCATCTTTTTCTTCTAATTGAAATATTGGTTGGCTAGTTATTTAAAAAGTTAAAATTCGAAGATGATGAAACTGAGGAATGTTCACAGAGTGGTCAAGGAGCATTCTATTGTAGTCCTAAGATATTAGGTAGCTGCGTTATGAAAGGCAATGCAAATAAGTTAATGTGTCAAAATATGTTATAGTTCGTACACACAACAATTGCAGTTGTCAACTATCCCTGCACCTGTTAAATTTTCAAAAAATGCAATTGATTAACCATAGCTTTGTCAAACATGAGCTTCTATGCTTCCTACACAGAATTTGCCCTTTCGGTGGATTTTTCAAGTTCTCACCTAGTCTCCAAATTTTTATGCCTTTCATACAGAACTCATTCATGGCCTGAAAGCAAATGGCATTCCAAGAGACCAACGAAGTTACGGTCATTTGAAGGCAACCATTTTCTAGATCAAAAATTCTTTAAATTAAGAAGACCACAACAAATCTGCTTCATCTTCACCATCTAATTTGGAGGTTTTTTGTATGGCTATTTATTATAACAAGCCACCTACAATGACAATAAGCCCAAGTAACAATGCCACATGCAGTCAGCAAACTCACCAATATTAACTGTTGCCAATAGAGCTTCCATTACATGTCTGGCCAACAAATTTTTCTTACTAATTACAACTCCTCAGCAACCCCAGTCTATCCCTAGTAGCATGCAATCCAACATATTCAAACCAATCCATAACAGCATTTATTACCTATCGCTTGCTCTGGGGTAAAATACCCTTCAGTGAGCTACCACCTTCAGGAATCAACAGCCCTCATTATTCTTTTACTAATCTTCACTATATATAGGTGATGATAGATCTGATGAGTTGTTGGATCCATGGTTAGTGAGCCAAGACTATTGTGTTTTTGCTGTATGAAAGAATGGAGATGAACACCAAGTGACACTGAGATTTTGTGTTTTTTTCCGCATGGGAGATTTGATGATGGGCACACTCTATTCCCTCAATTAATTTATCCAGTAGAACAGATGATTCACTAATTCTTGCAGAGTCCAAGTAGGTTGCACTGTGCAGTGCATGCTAACACTTCTTTCTATCTGTACAAAACTGCTATCTTGCACCGAGTTTCAGGAAAAGAGGGGCAGGGGGAACAAGGGATGAGTTTCAAGGTAGGCAGGAAGGTACCCTCCAATTTCCAGGGGGAAGGGGAATGGAGACAACAAAATATTTTATATATATATATATATATGAAATAGTGCAAGGAATGATCCATTAAAAGATTTTTTTCACTCACATCTTTGAATTTCATTAGCTGGTAGATATTGACACTCTAGAAGCCTCTGCCACCTGGAGCAACTATCAACCATGGGCCAATGCTATTGCTAAAAGATTAGATAGGATTTTTGTAAAGGATAACATTCTATTCTCTTTGGACTGTCTCAGTGCTACTATTTTGAAAACTCGTGGATCTGCTTATTCTCCTTTTGTTCTGGAGATGAGAATGGGAAGGCAGAAAATTGCTTCTCCTTTCAAGTTAAACCACCACAGACTTGAATGTGGGAATTCCAATCACTAGTAAAGTCAAACTGCATCATTTCAATCCTGAGTTGGAGGATGGAACCATGAAACAGTTGCAGGATAACCTCTAGAGAATGAAGGCTCTCATTAAAACATGGGCCAATAAAACGTTCAGTGACTCCAAGGCTCAGCTGAGGACTGTGGAACAGAGGCCAGAGGAATTGAATTTCTATCTACTTCAGAAGGTATCCTGGTGGAAATGGAGAGATTGGAAAATGAGAAGCAAAGGCCGTCTGCAATTGGAGGCAAAATGCTGACAGAAGAGTAGGGCAGTCTGGTTGCAAGAAGATGATGAAAATACCTTTTTTTTCATACAAAAACAGTGGTCACCAAAGCTCCAAATACCAATTGGTGGGTAAGGGACGGGGAAGGGAATGCACCTTCTTTCAAGACATTTCTAAGGAGGCATCCTGATACTACAAGTCCATCTACACTAAACCAAGAAGAGAAAACATAAGGGTTATTTTGAGTATTTTATCCTTTGGCAGTGTTACAACATAATCTAATACCCACAGAAGTGTAAAGTTTCAAGTACCAAAGTGCTAGCCTTGTGTAACTCAGGAAAGCTGCCCACTGTCACCTCAGCAGCTCTTCCCCACACTTTCAGTTGACTCTTCTCTAACACAAGGGGGGCTTCCCTAAGGTAGGATTGTTAAGGCTATCAAGTGGATGCTCAAGGTGAAGTGTGAAGAGTAAGCCTTAACAAAACAAAGGTTGTAGTATTTGGAAGGAAATGGAAATGGGGAAAGGGATATGGAAAGAAAGGAAAGGAAGAAGAAGGGAACAAGGAAAGGAAGAAGATGTGTGACCTGTGACTATCAAACTATGGGCTAATGGAGTGATGAACTATTGCGTGAAATGAAAAGACTAGTTTGTCACAATCAACTACTTTGGTAGGCTACACGGTAAAAGGGGCCAGTTTGCCATATTCAACCATCAAATGGGTGAAAGAACTATTTGAAACATTCATCACTTAGGTGTGTACTTACAGTAAAAGGAACTCCTTTGATGCAATTTACCCCTAAGTGTTTGCTGAAAATAAGCCATAGAATCGTCTTAGAGGGCTAGGGTGCCACTCATCAATACAAATATGAAGGCGCTGTTTTATGGCTGAAATATACTTCCAAATCTGCAACTTAGTTGATAGAAGAATGGAAAACAAGTGCAGAAATAAAACAGAAAATAAACAAGAGGAGAACCTCCTCACGTTGCTTATTCCTAAATGAATATTGGATTCATTATTAATCCCTCACATAAGTAAGGCAGCAAGAAGATTCTACAACATATAAACAACTATTGAAGAGCATAACAAAACCATACAACAAAGTAGATCAATACCTCAATGCTTCATTAATCTTCAAGCTTGATACACAAGAGAGCTCCACATCAATCATCTCCAAACTCTACAATCTCCAACCTTCTCCACTTCTCCAAATCCACAATCACAAATTCCCCATCGCCAATTTACCAAAATGAATCCAGAGAAAGCTCCTCTTTTGTAAAGGTAGCTTAATCTCTCTCTCAATAAAATAGAATATTTGCTAACTAAGTCCATGACAAGTCAAAGAAATAATAAAATAATGGATTAGTTAGACTTATCCCCATCATGGTTGACCATATCAAGTAGAACAATGTGGCCTTCATCCTCTCCAAGAGAGCACACCCCATCCAAAAATATGAAGGAATATACAATAAATCTCCAAGAGAGAGGGCGCATCACTAAAAATAGGCTCATTAACCAAGTAAAGATGTGACAAGGTCCACATATAGTGCGCCCTCCAAGATGCATGCATGCAAATACAATAAAAAAWTTCTTGACATAGGATAAATGTGCTCAAGGTCCACCTAGAAAATTTCTCCAAGTGCACCCTCCAAGATGMATGAGTGAAGACACAATAAAATATTCTCCCCTAGGAGAGCACTCCATAACCACCATCTCGAAATAGTAATGTGGTCCACAAGGTGCATGAGCAAGTGTGCAACMACTCAAACATGTGAATCCCAAGGTAGGGCGCTCCAACCAACTCCATGTATAAACTACAAGGTGCCAAATAGATGGAGAGCTCCACAAAGAAGAGAAGTGGTCAAACCTCCCAAAATGGCAAGTGTCTTCAAGGGCTCTCTCTCCAATGTGCAACCACCTCCTCAATAAATAAATAAATAAGCTCCAAGGTGGTTACAACTCCTCAAAAAATGTGCAAGGAGTCAACAACGATAAAATAATGAATGCTCAACCAATTCCACATGGGTTCACCCTAGATAAGTGTGCCAACCTCCTCACACAAATGAACAAGAAGAGGGCACTCAAACAAAGAAAACAAACGGTTGACCATGTGTCAAACATAACCACTAGGGCAAGGGAACCCGCATAACTACCTCCCAGCACAACTTCCAATGTACAAAAACCCTCCAAAAACAGTGTCCATCATGCCATAAATCCACATGCAACCCAACAAACACCAAAACCAAAAGGATGGCCCCTCCACTCAAGCACATAATAAGAAACTAATGTGATCTGCCTCAACATGTGTGTCAACAAAGGGGTGCGCTCCATCAAAGTGTTGTACCATGCAAAATAAAGTTGTTCTCCTAGCAAAGCTTCACCATGGTACAAAGATAATACCAAAACATAAGCTCTACCTAGGGCACACCACTACCAAGAGATTAAACATCAATAATACATCAAACCTCTGGAAAAGGCTAGATCATCATGAAAGCATATGTATTACCCCCAAAATACAAATAAATATGAAGATACCTCCAAATGTGTGCCAATAAGGGGAGCACTCCACCTATGTCAATGTTCCATGTCATAATAAACCCATCCAAGTGTTAATAACCCCCAAATAGGCTAGGGCGCTCACAACATAAGCTCAACCTAAACTCAACCATGCTAGATAAAACCGTTGAAGGACAAGGAAACATCGACGTGTGAGGAGCAATAACTAATCATCAAAACTTAGGGAAACCTTTAGTTGATGTGTTCCCTATCCCAAAATGCACCAAGGGTCAATCAAATATGTGAGCAAATGCTAAGCAAAACCCCCCAATGCTAGATGTGATCCTCCAACCACTAAAAACATGCCATACCACCATGATGAACATATGCATCAATAATTACTAGGGTGTTCCATCAATGAGAGCCATAACATCCCACATCATCATCGTCCAACCCCTTGGGGGTAGAGAACCATCACACATGTGTGCAAGGAGTAATACCATGATACTTATATAAGTCATATAAAGTACCAAGCATCATCATCAACTATCCACTAGCATGTTGATTCGTTAACAAAAGATGTGCAACCATGAAGAGAGAACCAAGCCATGACAATCCATCACAAAGGAGTAATGAGTATCCTCCAATCCAAAGTACTCAAGCAACCCAATTGAAGTACCATCCTCATGAAGCTAACATCCTTCAAATGCCTATAATGTGTGATGAAAATCACATGTGTAGTATGTTGATTTTTTTATATGAGATGATATGATAGATTTATTATTACAATGATGAATGTGCCAAATATATAGAGAACCTAAAGGCACATATGGTGACCATCCATGAAAGGAAGCATCTCTAATAATTATAATAACTATTTATTATTATTATTATTATTATATATATATTAATAATATTATTAATAATTAATAATTATATTATTAATAATTAATAATTATATTATTAATTATTAATCTGGGAGAATGTCTTCCCGGTGTTGTCCAAACATCAACACTCCCTCTCAACGAGGGAGACATTCTTCATCATGTCATGCTTGTCTCAAAAGTATACAAACTTCGCCCTAGACTCATGACACATGTCTGTCAGTCTTGGGAGATGTCTCTCTTCCACCTTAACCAAGGGGAAACTCCCTCTACGGCTCTCCCTCTGAGCCAAAATTCAAATCACCATGACTAGGACAAAGACCACACCAGGGTCATTCACCATAGGTACACTCCTATGAGTGAATGTTAGCCCCGGTGCTAATTGACACGTGGAAAGCACCTCGAGCCCATATTATTCCTTGTCATGATCAAGTAAGGACTACGCCTGGGCCCATTTACCACAAGTACACCTTTGTGATAAATGTATCCCATCTTCGTTGGTATGCAGCCAAATCTAGGAGAGGGTCTGCCCGATGCTTTCTCGGGACATTAACCATAGGAACAGCCCTGTGGGTGAATGTCTACCCAATGTTTCCATGCACTAGAGGAGCACCAGCACATCGAGTCTCCTATTCTTTGAAGACTATGCTTGGGCCATTCACCACTGGTCAAATCACCATGACCAATCTTGGGAGAATGTCTGCCCGATATTGAAACATCAACATCATCATCATCAACTGCCACAACCTGGTCAGTACCCTGACACATGATACATCATACAACATCAACTATCTGAGCCACACTCTATCTGAGTAATCTGGGCATGATGTTGCAAGTATCAAGTGTTGTACACTCAACTCAGTATCCCTAGGCTACAAGGACCATTCTTCTTAATCCAATCACTAACTGTGACACAAGAAGAATGTTCGTCTTGTATCTCCCCACTCTGGTCACTATTGTGAACTTAGGGAGAAGAACCACTCTTCCCACTCTGGTCACTACTGTGAACTCAGGGAGAAGGACCATTCTTCCCACTCTGGTCACTACCAATGAACTCAGGAAGAATGCACGTCATGGACCACTCTCTCCACTCTGGTCACTACCTGTGAACTCAAAGAGAATGTTTGTCCATGGTACAAACCTGGACCATTCTCTCCACTCCGGTCACTACCTGTGAACTCAGAGAGAATGTTCGTCCATCAACACTCCCTCTTACACTTGTCAATGAGCCTTTGTTGATGTAATAATCTCCGGCATGCACCCAGTTGATGTATACTTCTCCTCACATTCACTTCTAGTTAGTATAGATTGCTCCAACCTGGAGTAGGCATGTGATAGCACCTCGAGTCTCTAAGACTATGCTTGGACCATTCATCACTAGCCAAGTCAGCATGGCTAATACTGTGAGTGAATGTATCGTCCTCCTTAGCCAAGTAAACATGGCCACTCTAGGAGGATATCTGCCCGATGTTAATAGTTGGAGAACATCAATGCCCTGGGCCATTCACCACTAGCCAAATCAGCATGGTTAATCCTGTGAGTGAATGTATCATTCTCCTCGGTCAAAGCAGCATGACCACTCTAGGAGAATATCTGCCCAATGCAACCACCTAGAGAAACATCAACACCTCGAGTCTTTTCCACTCCTTGTCAAATCAGCATGACTAAGGAGAAAGACTATGCCTAGGCCATTCATCACTAGCCAAGTCATCATGGCTAATACTATGAGTGAATGTATCATCCTCCTCAAGGTCTAGCCTCCTGTCTATTAGTCCTGGAGGACGTCTCTCCCATCTGAATCTGAATCTGAAGAGGAATCCTTTTTGAATGAAAGTCTCTAAGCAACTAACTCTCTCTTAATCCCTGCTTCCTTGCAAAAATCACCGAAGTCAACGGAAGTATACTCTCCTCCATTATTTGTCCTTAAAACCCTGATCTTCTTCCCTGTCAAGTTCTCTGCCTGAGAAAAAAAAGTAGTCTTCTTTAATCGCTTTTCAATAGCCATCCCCATAGTGGATTACCAAACCGTCAACAAACGTTCCAACTTGGAATACCCGTGATGCAGTGTGAATGCACCACATATAGCAACTGCAAGAAGTCCCCGGTTTCTATGCCAATCATACACTTTGCATCCTGGCCTTCGATGCCCATCACATCAAACTCTCGTTTAAGGGATATCGTGGCGACCGGATCCATAGTCACAACACACATGTCATCCCAGTGGTGAACATTTGAGACGATTAGGTCACCGCAACCTGCTAGAACAAGATAGAGAGTTAATACTATCGTCATATTCAAAACTCTAATAGAGCGGTGTGAATTCAATGAACACTAGTATTCAAAAAGTTGATAAACTTGAATGAAATCGAAGGGATTCAATGGTTATCCCAATGGAAACGTTTTCGCCATGAATGTTAATGCCTCCATGATGGCCTAACAGACGTACATCACAATGATTCTTAGTTTCCAACATAACTTTTAAATCAAAGATTTGACAACGATGATGTACTTCATATCTAAAGAAGATGGTGTACTATGGCCAGATTGAATGCCTTCATTTTTATCCTAGGATTGATGATCTCAACCTCTCTCGCAACGACACTGATGTCGTCAACCATTGCAGCAGCACTAAATAAATAGTTGGTTCAATCATCGGCAACACCATCACCAAATTCTACTCCTTATGCCACTACCCCCACATCCACCGTGAAGCTACACCACCTAGAGGGTCATCAAATTTCAGTCCAAACGTGGGGACATTGAATCCGATTAGAACCCACGCCAACACTCAACTTCTCTTAACACATTCTCGTCTTCTCCCAACCACGTGCTTGGCCCATCTCTCTGTGCGTGTGGACAGAAAACATGGCTTGCAACCTTTCATACCCCGATTAATCTTGCGTGCTTCCTTCATGATTTTAATATGCACAAAAATCTCTCTCATTTTCCTGGGCCCTCCGGTTAAGGAGTCTAGCCCAGTCTCACTCTCATACCATGTTGATTTTTTTATATGAGATGATATGATAGATTTATTATTATAATGATGAATGTGCCAAATATATAGAGAACCTAAAGGCACATATGGTGACCATCCATGAAAGGATGCATCTCTAATAATTATAATAACTATTTATTATTATTATTATTATTATTATTATTATTATTAATCTGGGAGAATGTCTTCCTGATGTTGTCCAAACATCAACATAGTCCTCATGTTATATGAGGGGTAACACAGTCTACAATCAAATCAAACTACATAATCATCTGAATCTAGATCCTCTACATTCTCTACATGAGTATGCTCAACAACTTGACTCGATGCCCCTAAAGGCCCAACACCAATGCCTATAAATTGTAACCTAAGGCAATGGAAGTTCTTGCAAGTCCATCTAGGATAGAGTGGGATTATATAGCTATGTTAGCAAATCCATTTGGCTCGAGGGCTAGATCCACTGATCTCCGAATCAAAAATGGATTCAAATCCAAATCCACTGACATCTGCCTAGGATTCGCTCCGTGACACTGGCATGTAGTCTCATATATGAAACGTGGGTGTCGTGTACTCTGAAACATCCAAAACGGGAAAAGTTAGTAAATGTTGTATAGTGCAGAACGAGAAGAGCAGTCCACGCCAAGATTGTTGGGAGTGGGGAGAGGAATCAGGAAGCGGGAGCGAGGATGGCAATTTTCAAAAATTTCCGAGAGCAGGAGGGTTTCGAGAGCATTTTTATATAATACATAAAAAATATATATTTTGATGCATATATATAAAAAAGCATGTAGAATGTCGAATCAATTGCAAAAAACATGAAAACATAGATATAAGATCATTTAACTAATTGATTAGTGATGATCATTAAAGCATCAACCATTTAGTACACATATAACATCAATCATAAACATTTGTCATCAATAGATTGTAACAGACAACGTCAACCACAAAATGAAATAGACTCTAAAGCATCATATTCATTATCAAAGAGTTGTAAGATTCAATCAATAGTTCAAAACTTCAAAATTCAAATTTCAAACTTCAAAGGTAAACTATCAAATAATGTTCATAAGTTCATAACTTCGTAACTTCATTGTTTACAGAACAAGCCATCATAAAGAGTCAAGACAAAGTACTAAGTTCTAGAGACTACTTCTAAACATGAAACAATAAAAGAGATTTAGTATATAGTAGCAAGTACTAAGTACTATGCTCTAAGTTTTCCTCTTGCCACGAGAAACTTCTAGTTTCTTCTCCTGTGATCTTTGAAGAAGAGTAGGAGTAGGTGCAAGTGATCGTGGAACACGACCAGCAGCTGAACAACCCCCACATGACAATGGACGTTGTGAAGATAAGAGGTAAAATTGATGCATCTGGAATGTTGCTAGTGGATGGGGGTGGCATGTCTCCTCCGGGAATATGATCATCATCATGATCACCCAAAAGTTCTGCTTCCAAGCGCTCTAAAACCATGGCTCCATCCTCCAAATTAGTCTCCTCTGGATTGGTGTGCCAAGTCGTATCTCTTTTACAAAAACCATTCCCCCCTACATCATAATAATTGGACAACAACCTCAAGTTGTAATGCACATAAACCAAGCTTTATGCCCAGTCTACATTCAAGTTGTTTCTCTTTATACTGTGGATGAATCTATAGGTGCTCCAACATCTCTCTGCAGAAGAGGTGTTAACGACCTGAGAAAGCAACTTCACCGCCAATTTATGCAAATGTTTGGTAGAGGAGCCATACATGTTCTACCATTTGATAGAACCCAACCTGTCTCGATCTTTGGTTGCATGCAAGTTACCAAAGACTCCATGCTCACTGGTATTTGCTCAATTCACTTCGTACTTGAGCACACTCCTCTTCATCAGGTACCAACTTGTCTAATGCAAGCATATATCCATTTTGCACCTCTGGAACTGTGTGTGGTTTTCTCCTTTCCCCACCCCCAGGTGTTGGTTGGGCCAACCAAGATGAAGAATAATATTTTGGGGTAAGGACATATGACAGGGTATGGAGTGGAACATTCAAATTATCCCACCTTTTGACCACAAGTTTATGGATATGATCATACAAGATCGCATCCCTCGAATGAACAATGTCTTTGATTTGGCCTAGCATGTTGTCCATTTGCTCATACACCTCTCCAATCACCGGCTAATCTATATCTGCAAATTGAATCATACTGTAAATGGGTTTAGTAAATTGCAGAATATACCGAACCTATTGCCAAAAATGGCCATCAAGAACTGTAGTCTGTCCTCCACCTCTTGAAAGTCACTTCTCTCAGATGCGGATGTAGCCACGTCTTTTAGATCCTACCATGAATCACTCGAGGCCATACTAGCCAATGCCT
>JASDQU010105846.1:925-15110 GCA_032191745.1 Picea mariana
CATGCTTCTCTTATGGAATATTTGCAAACCCAAACTCCCTCTTACTCCACTGCTTGAATTTCTTCTCAATTATGACTTCATATTGATAAGAATCTCCCATTGAGATGTCCAAGAAATCCATCCATGTTTGAATGTACCTATGCATACCACTGTGGTACTTCAAAATAAAGTGTCACTCAAAGTCTTTGATAACCACCTTTGATCGCAAGGTATGGAATATTTTAGTGTACTCTAGCATCGTCTGTCTCTTTTCTGATGTAGAGTCATCCATCTCATGTATTGTTCATCATAGTTTTCGACGTGGTAGAACTCCTCCTTGAGGGAATCTACAAAGGTCACCCAAGTGGGTTCTCTCCCAAATGGTGTAGATGCATCCATGATGTACCTCTCCAAGTAACCTTCCGACCAATCTTTGACACATGGAAGGTATTTAAGGATCATGAATGTTTTATTTTCGCTCTCAAGAAATTTTTGAACAAAGTAATAACCTTCTAGCAGATTTGACCATTTTTCTAGAACATCTACATCTATCTATCCTTCAAATAAGGGGGTATCAAAATTGACTTGTACCTTGAAGGGTACTTTACCTCTGAAATGGATTCTTGTCAAAGATGCATCCTCCTCCATCGGTAGTCATCGAAGGATCTAAGCGAATTTTTCCATAATCTTGTTCCTTTATAGCACAAGGGATTCCTCGAGCAACATCTTGAAAGGATTGTAGGATTAAACCACAATCCAAGACCTAATTGTGAGAAGAAAATACTACACTAGTTAATTGCAAAAGAGAGAGAGGAGAGAGAAAAACATAATCAATCTTCACATATAAGAGACTACAAAACCAACTCTAATCACATTGTATTAATCCTTGATCATGAGCAAAATATATAGGAATTTCCACAAGAGGATTAATGCGGGTTTCCATGTGCATGCTCAAGTAAAAAGTAACTTCTCCCACTTGCAGCAGTTAACTAAAGTCAAAATTTTCTAATAAGAAGAAAAGGTAAAAAAATATAGGTGGGAACTCAATGAGAACTCTACATGAATTCAAAATGCATTCCATAATAGAAAAACTCTCCTAGAATAAGACTAGAGTCCAATAATGGAACTCAAGTCTTAATTAAGAGAGAATTTCATAAATATGGAAAGTTACTAAATAAGTGAAATGAGTTAACTCCAAGTAAAATATGGGTGATGCACACTTCCTTAGGAGGCTAATATTCTCACTAAAGTGCACTCTATAGCCATGAAATAGGAATTATCTCCTAAAATTAAGGAAATAGGAATTATCTCCTAAAATTAAGAAATTTTCTTTACGATGGCTAAAAAATAGAAATTTGTCTAACGATAGCTACAAAATAGGAATTTTCTTAATGGTGATTTATGATTCCATGGTTTTAGAAACCCATGGTATTACATATAGGAATCCACCGGCTAAAAATAGACCTACTATAAATAGACATGCTATAAATAGTAGTCCTCCTAAATAGTAGGAAAAATGGAAAAAATGAGTATGTCACTAAGTATGTAGTTGAACATGTACCCCAACAAGGATCTCTTTCTCTATCATCCCTCTCGCATTCCACCATGGGAGGTCACTTGGGCTAGTGAGAGCAGTTGTCCTCAACTGAAACTAGCTCGAAACCCAACTCTCTATACCCTAACCTCGTTAGGGACATGCTCTAAAAAATGACAAGGAACAAACTTCTCTGATACCAATGATCCATATTTATGAGGGGATGAGATAAAACAAAAAAAATATGACATAAACATAGATATACATTAATACTCAATTTCTATTAATGAATGAAATATGTAGGAACTATAAAAATGCAGAGTGAAGTGAACTCACTAGAATGGTGGTAGATTATCTCTGAAGAGAAAGGGATGTTGGCTACGCTTCATTCGCAACAATATTTACATCACACTCCATTGTTGCATGATTAAAGGACCTCCTTCACATAAATTATAGATGAGAGAGTGAGAGGAGAATATTTCCCATGATGCATGTGGGACAAATTGGTCTAAGTTTACAAAATTTCATAGGCATGTAAAACACTAGGACTTCACGGGAGGTCACCCATGTCCCAATACTACTCTAGCCCACACGTGCTTAACTACGGAGTTCTAATGGGATCTGATGCATTAACGTTGTAGGGATTACATTATATTACAAATTGAGATGGAATTACATTACATTCCCTATCAAAAGGATGAATATCATAGTTTATCAAAACCATAGGCTCGAAAACATTGATTCAGTGGAGAAGGTGGATGGCCACTGAGATCCCCACGATCAATGTTAAGATTTTTGAAACTTTGGTAATGTTGTGAATATGAAAAAGAAAAACATGTGTTACTAAGATGTTAAATGCGTACTTTAAATATTTTATATTCATTACATTTGCACTTTTTCTTTTTAAAATATTTTGAAATTGAAAAAGAAACATATTAGTCATATGAAGTTGTGAGCATAACAACATGTCGATTAAAACAAAATAGCTTTGTTTCAAAAAGGAAAAGTGATACATGATAGTTTCTTGACTAGAAAATAGACAAATGAGTACTTTAATAGTTTTGACAAAGTTATTTCTAATCATCGCTATTTGGAACTACATTTTCAATGGAAGGTCTGGATGAATAATAACAACTAGTAGGATCGGTAGAAATATTGCATTGTCCTTGACAGAAGGGACATCTCATTATTTCAATGCCCTATTCTATTTCATCTATGACATGCATAATTATATCAAACTTTGCTTCAATAAATGTTTGAAAAGCAGTTGTAGGTCCTTAAATAGAGCCTTCATTCTCTTTGTAATTGACATTGTTGCTTATCTCTTCAATTTTTTGACAAATACAATTATTTTTTCCTTTTTGGAAATTATGGACATGCGTACTCAAATTCTTCATTCTTCCACCAAGAGTTCTAGCCATAGGATGAGCAGAAACAATACGAAATGTATATTTAGGAATTTTAGAGTTGGGAGCAGGTGGAGGAGCCTCTAAGATATCATGAGTTGCAGAAAAAAGGTTTGCATTAATTTCTAAATTAACTCTCTTTCTTTTGCAAGTACTTTGTCCTAGCTACTTTCATGGACCAAGTATAATCATCTAGATTTATAGTCATCTTGATAAAATTCTCAAATAAACAAGATGCAAATAAGAAAAATATGTTGTTGATTATATAGAACTTTTGATACAAGTGTAATGATGGGCATATCAATTTCAATGTACAGAAGCACAAAATTATTGATTTTATTCATAACAATTATTTTTAGTTATGATTGTTCATTTATGAACTAATGATGACAATGCTTTTTTAGGCCATTATTGGCCAGTTTGAGTTTGACTGATAGAAAATGCCATACATATTGCATTTTTTTTCACACATGGTCAAGATAATAGTTAGTAGACTTGTTAGGCTCTTAAATTAGACATTACTATATGGATAAATATGTACATTGCAATTATTACTGTTAAAGAAACACTTAATTTTGGTAGACATTATTATAGATTTAAAACAACACAAAATAACTATGATATTGTATTTCACATCTATATAATCAATTTATTTCTCAATCTAAACACTTATATAATCAAAATTATCAATACAAAGACATATTTCCTATGAACAAAAATTAAACATATTTCTATCTAAATTTTTTCATTTTTTTCTAGTGTTCATCTTATGTAACATACTCATTATAATTCTTGGTTTAATTAATGCTTAATGTAGATATAATATGTGGCTACGACCAAACAATGTATATGCGAAATGTATTTATGAATTTTAATTATAAAATGTGATGTTAGTTGTTAAGGGGTACATGGACATAGATTAGCACTGAATTAATCCACAAGAAAGGGGAGGGTGTAGGAGAATGTCTAAGAGAGGGGTTCAAGGGGGAATTACTCACGTCTATTAATTCTAATCCACATCCCTGAATTTTATAATAGCTATGTATTAAACTTTAGTTTTTTATTGAGCGATCCAAGAGGATCTGAAACACTCAAAAATTGATCATCTCAAATGCTAATAAAAATAACATCATTGTGTAGAGCTCGGCGAGAAATTCCTAACAACGTGTAAATCACCTCAAACGAACATCATATGAGAAAGTTGATAAATTAACTTGCATGTCTTTCCCATTTATCTTTCATCTCGGTAAACCTGTTCACCCTGTTCTCTAGGTTGATAAGTGTGAAGCATGGGTATTCAGTGACGACAAATGGAAACCAAAGTACTAATAATGAAAGGAGTGTAAGACTAAATACTTTATGATGGAAAGCCATTGAATACGAGCTTCTCACAAATAACTTAAAACCTTAAAAACGAATCTTTAAGTCATTGAGGCATTTGCAACCAAGTCCACTTCTAGACTATTTTAATAAAAAGTAAGTTTAAATAAATTAGATATTTTCACATATATTCGGCTTGGATGACAACGAGATTTCAATTGCGTCATCACATCTAAAAGTAATTTATGCTAAAGACCTTAGTGTGTTATATAGAAATCTGTAAAAAAGAGTTTTTAGAGTGTTATATGTAAAAAAAAATCGAGAGAATCCTAATCATCAACAATTCTGAGAAATTTTATTTTCATCACTTCAACATATTAATATTATTGAAATTTCCACACACAAACGGGCAACACTATCAAATTGAGTGAAGGATCTATCACCTATCAAACTATTATATATATATATATATATATATATATATATATGGGTTTAATTTCCAAAATTATGATGAATTGTGATTATTTAATATATTTACCATGAAATAAGCTATCAAGAAAACTAAAATAAGTATATATGTATATAAGGTTTAATATCCAAAATTATAAATGAATTGTGATTATTTAATGTATTTACTATGAAATAAGCTATCAAGAAAACTAAAATAATTGAAACGAAATTATAAGGAAACCATAAATATTGGTTTCCTCCATACAAGTTTTTAAACTTGTATGAAAATATGTGTCCCTTTATTGATAAAAATTTAATTTTAAGAATGGCTCAAAGATTGGAAAGAAGTTTTTCAAGTACAAAGAAAGTTTGAGTTTTTTTTATAAATCCAAATATAAGAAGTTAACTATAACAATGAAAAATTTGAAATTATCTTTAATCCAAAAATGATGATGAGGATAATGTTTATTCAGAAGAAGAATCTCAAAATCAAGTTAAGACAATACATAAAGAATATATGTTGTATTCATGACAAGTATCACCCAAATCCAAACTCTAAAAGTTCATAATTAGATCAAGAAAACGGAAGAAAAAATCAATGACAATTTCCTTTCATCAATGAGGCATTGATGAGGCTTAGTCTACTAAACATGTATTATAGTTGTACTTTAGTGCACGTTTATAGTTTATCTATTGTTTACTTTAGTACTTTATATTTTGTACTTTTGGATGACTTAGTTCAAAGTAATCACTTAACCGACTTGATCAAACTTAATCACACTCCCACAATTTGTACTCCTATATAGATAGCACACATGATTGTACATCACATGTGTACATTGATAGAAGCTTCTATTTTCTCATGCTTTCATAGTTTCTCTCTTATTTTGTCCTGTGCGAGCATTTACATTGTCGTTTTGTACTCATATGAAGTGGCTTGACTTCTCTATGTTTTCCATGTCCAATCTAAATTTCTCGTTAATGTTGGCTCGGGGTTTTAAACCCATGGTTCATAATGCTTTACCAACAAATACCCTATAGGTGCTGACATATTCAATATTCAAGGATTGAAGAAGGTCTCATCTGAGATGCCATGAGAATCGCAGAGACCATAGGTTTTATGCATGGTGTGAAGGAAGGGAACATAGAGGAAACATTCATGTTATAGCATGAATTCATTCATAACTACCATAATATTATTGCACAAAATAATACAAAACAAACATACATTCAGAACATAACTCATCAAATGCAGAGACAAATGTGCTTATGATTTATTCATTAAACTCAAATCCATTCAAATACACTTCCATGCATAGAGGCCAAAGCTTGCTCAATATGCATTCACAACAAAAAAGAGACAAACCATCCTCTCAGGTATCCTTTATCTCTCTTATCCACACACATAATATCTTTGAACATAACAACAACTGATATATTTCTGAATTGGATCTCTAAATCATGTCTTTCTTAACATATTCAAGCTACTGAAGATCACTACCAATGAACAAAAACCCAACCCTTACATATCCAGATGAAATCCCCATATCTCCCATGGAGAAAGGTAATCATAAAAACCTTACCAGCTCACCCACAACCTCAACCATGATCAATTGGTTTGCTACAAAAATGGTTACACTAATTACTGAAGATCTTTGAGGATTTGGTATGCATGCAATCTCTACAAGCCTTTGCGAGTAGTACAAAATTGGTTGACGTGCGTTGTAAATCCTTGGTTGGCACAGGCATTGAAATTTGGCGAGTGGGGTGCATCTTCTTGGGGGAATGCACATTGTTTACTTATAACGTGCACAAAATCTGCAAAACATCCAAAACCTTTGTGTGCTAATAGGCCCCCATCACTATTAGTTGGCTTGTCCTCGAGTCAACGATGCTACTTATGGTGTGACAAAGGAGACTGGTGGCAATGTCTTAATGAATTCTACGATGAATTATTTGGATTGGCCATCGATCTCATAAAAAAAAATTGTCAGGTCCTTCATATTTTTGAAAAAATTCTTAACATCATCCAGTGTGATCGTCTATGAGCTAGGTTTGATATTCTCCCCTAGTTGTATGATTGGGGCTTCTTTTGCTTGTGCATCTACAAGTTTGTAGTAGTGCAAATGGGCCTTATCAATGACATCAAGTAGGATGTTTTATTGCGGGTAGATGCAATCTCTCGAAGTTAGCTAGCAATTGTTGTTATCGCCTCCTGTCATTCTATTGGTGGTAAGGAGGGAAAATCCTACTTATTCTGCGTGATCTGGGCCTTATTTTCATGGATATGATTGTTAATGGCCATGAATTCAAGGGCATCCTAGAGGTGTGTCCAGAGCTTGAATCTATAGTCGACTACCCCCAAGAAATATGATATTTGCATTTATCCCTATTGTAGCACCGTCTCTGTGACAAAAAATTTCACTTGCGACCCCCCTTCCTCTGATGAGGGAGTGTGCTTCAACTTTTCTTGAAGCACTGAGTTATGTTTTTGCATGTACTAGACTCTCTCATTAACTTTGGTAAGTTTATGTGGCGCAGGGAGGTCCAAAATGTATTCAATTGTACCGGGGACTTGCGCATAAACTTCATCAACTCCATTAATCAATAAGGTGTGTGCACTGACTTCCATTATGTGGAGTTCTTTGATCTCCTTATGTGTAGCTTTGATCCCATTGAGGAAAACTGTCTCCCAGTCATGCTTATGTTGCATTTTTCTATGTGCAGCAAGTTCTTGATTGTGCTTCTATTATAGTTTTGCATAGGATTGGCTGAGTACCCGGTGTCGGTCCCCCGGTTCATTCATGATCTAGTCCATATACATTTGCAGGTCCTGTGAAGGAACTTGCACCAATTCCAGCTTAGTGTATGGTAATAGTTGAGGTGTTGAGGTAGTGGATGGATCAATGGTTGTGACAACCAATGGGATGAAGCGCACCGCAATCCTATGGGTATTATTGCTCAAAGATGTCACACCAACCATGATTTTTGTCATCCATTTTTCTTGGGATGTGGGCCCAATTGTTCGAGACAACTCAAGATGATAGTAGGGTTCATCCAACTTTTGTGATGACTCTTGATTTAGTATCTAATGCACAACCAATTTTCCTAGAGCTCCTTCATGATGGTTGAGATGAGTTTGGAAGTATTCCCTATTTCCTACACTGGAGTGTTGGTGTCAATATTGTTTTCTCTACCCTAGTCAGGAAACATCCTATGCATGATGGACATCGAGGATATTTCCTCTTCTATGGGTACCATGCCAGTCTGCTATAGTAAAGTTGGTGTGTATTCTTATTCATTAGACTCTAGGCTAGGACTTTTCTTAAGCGATGAATGTTGTTTCCTTGCAAGTGGAGTCTTCTCCAGGGTTTCTTATGTCTACTTCCACTTGAGCCCTTTCCATTCTTCATCTTCCTTGGTTGCATTTGCGAGCCTCTATTGACCCGCTGGTCTTTTTCATTTTTCTTGGGTTGTCATAGCCTATTGCTACTCTCCTACCAGTTTCATACCTTTATGTTGGGCTCTCTCTATCATTTTCTTCTACTGCCTCTACTTAGTCCTTGTCTCCAATTGATTGACCTCATCTTCTAGTGTGGGCTGAATTTTTGGTGGCTACTCTACGATGACCTATTGAATTTCTTTCTCAGTGATGCCTAAAGGGAGCATCCCATTTTTTTCCTTCAGATTTGTGTGTGGGGCGATGAAAACATTATGGAAAGTATAGTTAAACATGAGGTAGTCCTCATACTTTTCCATGGTGTTGTGTGATATGCAGAGTGTTGGAGAAACCACTTAGATTAGTTCCATAAACCATAGATCAAATGAAGTGTTATTCTTGACCTAAAGCTAATTCCTATCCTTGGTGTATTGCATCTCTAGGAATTTATGTGCAAGAAAGGCTAGCAAGACCTATACATCATATTCGTAGTTCAATGGTGGCTTCCACACTACCATGGCTAGAAGGAGTAACACCCAAATGTAGTGAAACAACCTACTAAAATCCTGTTCTTCTAGGAAATATTGTACGAGTTCGTTTAGTAAGTATATTTCCCAAGCCAATGGGAACTCATCCTCATGACACTTACACATCATTTTGTAGGAAAGTAGTTGCGTGGTGAATTGGACTCTCATCGTTTATCTATGTAATGACCACTCCTATTGACCCTCTATGTGTACCATACTTTGCGTACACCTTCTCATGCACTACATCCTTATTCTTTATTGCTTCAATCAGATCATATTATTCTGTAGGAATTCCTAAGACTAGGCTCATTATATCAATGTCGATGTAGTATTCCAGTTATAAAATAGTATGCAGAACAAAAAAAATTAGCTAGAAATGGCAGAGAAACAATGATATAACCATAACAATACCATAATAATACCAAAATAACACCAGAAAGAGAACTTTGATTACTGAGAGCAATGTTAACTGGCCTCTTCGAGGGGCAACCTCCAGCAGAGAAAATCTCTATTACAATAATATCCAAGACAAAACTTCTCATGCCCTCTACTCTTATTTATACTAAATCTATCTATCCAAAAGAAAAATCCAGAGGAAGATCCTTCTAGAAGTGGAAGCTTCTATTAGGTCTTCTTACAATTGACTTATTCCTCCTTATTGCTAGGCCTTATTAATATTGACCTTTATTACATAGAAATATATTATTCTACCCACTTGAGGGGTTAGGTAGATTAGGTCCCTAACATGCCCTCCCCCTTAAAATCAACCTTGTCCTCAAGGCTTGAGATGAGGAAATTGTTGCAGAATGCTAGCTGGCTCCCAGGTGGCATCAACTAGAGTTGTATATTTCCATTGAACTAACACTTCTTTGATGGTACGTTGACAAATACGACATGCACACTGGTCCAAAATTACTTGTGGTTGCAACCACATGGATCCTTCTTCATCCAATTTGGGAAGGATGGTTTGAGTTTGGCACTTAGTGCCAATCACCTTCTTTAAGTAGGAGACATGAAAAAAAAGATGGAGCTTGGAAGAACTAGGCAAAGCTAAATGATAGGCCACCTATCCATGCACTTGAGAACTGTATAAGGACCATAAAATTTGGGCACCTGTTTATGATAATGTTCAACTTTGAGTGAAGTTTGTTTATAAGGTTGTAAGCTAAGAAATACCTGATCTCCTTCAACAAATTGACATTCTGAGAGACCTTGATCATCTTGTTTCTTCGTGTGATTCTGAGCCATAACCAAATTCTCTTTGAGGGTATGGAGAATATCCTCTCGAACTGTAAGCATTTGGTCAACCGTCTGAACCTTTGAGACACCTAGCATGTAGGAGAGAACAAAAGGTGGATTTTGTCCATATATTGCTTCAAAAGGAGTCATGCAAGTAGTGGTATGGTAAGAAGTGTTGTACCACCATTCAACTAATGTTATCCATTGAGCCCATTGATTTTGCCTTTCATAGGAAAAACACCTCAAATAAGTCTCCAAACACTTGTTGACAACTTCAGTTTGACCATCAGTCTGAGGATGATAGGATGTATTGAGATGCAATTGTGTTCCCTGTAGCTGGAACAATTCTTGCCAAAAATTGCTGGTAAATGTGGGGTCTCGATCAGAAATAATAGAATGAGGCATGCCATGAAGCTTGAATACATGATCCATGAAAAGTTGAGCCATAGTGGATGCAGTAAATGGATGTTGTAGAGCATAGAAATGAGTATACTTGGAAAGACTATCAACTACCACCATGATGACTGACATATTTCCTGATTTAGGTAACCCCGCAATGAAATCCATAGAGATGTCTCTCCAAATAGCGGGTGGAATTGAAGGTGGTTGAAGTGTGTCAGGGGCTTTGATTGTTTCTCCCTTTCAACGTTGACAAACATCACATTCGGCCACAAAAGTGTGAACGTCCTTTTTCATACCATCCCAGAAAAAAAGAACATTTGACCATGTCATAGGTTTTGGTAAACCCTGAGTGCCTAGCTGTGGGAGTAGAATGAAGCTCAGAAAGCATCGTGGATTTAAGTTGTGACTATTTACTTAAATACAAACGGCCTTTGTAGCAAAGCTCATCATTTTTCCAAGAGTACCCTGGGGAAACTGGAGAATTGTCTTACAACTATTGGATAAGGTGCGGAATTTTAGGATCTTGTAGCCATTCCTGGTGAACAACTTGGAGCCAATCTAGGACAATGAAGGATAGGGAGAAAAGGGACCCTTCATCTTCATATTTCTGAGAAAGAGTGTCAACAACCACATTTTCTTTTCCTTTCTTGTGAATGATATCATAATCATATCCAAAGAGATTAGTTATCCATTTTTGTTGATTTGGAGAGGAAGGTCATTGCTCCATAAAATACTTGAGGCTTTGATGATCTATCTTAATTTGGAAGTGTTGCCCCAAGAGATAAGGGTGTGAGAGATCTACTGCATGCATAAAAACCAACATTTCCTTTTCATATATTGATTGGCCCAAATGGTGGTATGACAATTGTTTGCTAGTAAAGGCCAAAGGTCTTCCCTCTTGCATAAGGACTGCTCCCCCTCTTACATAAGGACCGCTCCAATTCCTCTCCCAAAGGCATCACATTCCAAGACAAAGTTATTTGTGAAATCAGGAAGGGACAAGACCGGAGTAGTGCACATAGCCTCCTTCAATGCTTGAAAGGCCTAATCAATAGCAGGAGTCCAAGTGAAAGAATTCTTTTTAAGTAGAGCAGTGCGAGGTGCCACAATATTTCCATAATTCTGAACAAACTTACGATAATATCCTGTTAAACCCATAAAACCATGCAAGTTTTTGATAGTCTTGGGGTGAAGCCAATCCTGCATGGCTTCAATCTTATTAGGATCTACCCAGACACCAAACTTGCCAACAATATGACGCAAGTACTCAACTTCTGAGGCGCCAAAGGCACATTTAGAGTGTTTGAGTAAAAGTTGATGCTGAGAGAGTAGATGAAGAACTTGATCCACATGATCAACATGGGATTGCCAACTTTTACTGTAGATGATAATATCATCAAAGAAAACTAAGACAAAAGGATGAAGAAAAGGACGAAAGACATGAATCATGAGGCTTTGGAAGGTGGAGGGAGAATTACATAGGAAAATTTTCATGAGAAAGAACTCATAGTGACCCTCATGAGTTCAAAAATTAGTCTTGGGGATGTCAGCGTCTTGCATACGGATTTGGTGATGGCCTAAATGCAGATCAAGTTTGGTGAAATACTGAGCACCACTCACCTCATCCAAGAGATCATCAATGACAGGAATGGGAAACTTTTCCTTGATGGTTAGTTTATTGAGGGCACGAAATTCAGGACACATGCACCAAGTACCTTCTTTCTTAATTACCATGACCACAGGAGAAGAATAAGGGCTGGTACTGGGGAGGATAACACCTACTTGGAGAAATTCCTGTACGATTTTCTCAATTTCATTCTTTTGGGCAAAGGGATGACGATAAGGGAGAACATTGGGGGGAAGAATTCCACAAACAAGGGGTATAGAATGATCATGAACACCACGAGAAGGAGGAAGTCCCTTAGGAGTGGAAAAAACAACTTTGTGTTTGGAGAGAATATCTTGGAGGTCAGGATGCGCAGAGGGTGTCTCAACCGCGTGAATAGAATGGAGTTGAGCAATAATACCGGAGTGGTCTTTCTTGAGGAGTTTTTCCATGCGATGGGAATTGATGATCTCAGGAGAACCAACTGTGAGACCTTGGAAGTGATACATTTTTCCCTCCTATTGGAATTGCATGGTTAATTCCTTAAAATCCATAAGAATGGGACCTAAAGTGCATAACCATTCAACACCTATTACAATTTCACACCTGCCCATTTCAATGGAAAACATATGATATTTCAGGTGGTAATGTCTAATTTGAAGATGTACATTTTCACAATGCCCACCACATTTCATGGACCCACCATTGGCTATCATGATTTGAAAGTTATTGACAACAAGGATATAACAATTGGTTTCCTGGTAAATGCGATGATGGATAAAATTGTGGGTGCTACCACTGTCAACTAGGATGATGACCTTTCTATTCTTAGTATAGCCAATGAGCTTGAGGGTTTGGGGAGAATAGAAACCAATGAGAGCATGCAGGGAAATGAGTGGTTCAACTTCAAGCGGGTCAGCAGGATCTGGGGTAGCATCCGGAAGGGATGGCTCTTCAACAATTGGAATTGTCGCATCTTCTTCAGTAACATCTTCAAAAATGGCCATAATTTGTTCCTTACACTTGTGCCCTGGAAGATATTTTGCATCACAATTATAGCAAATACCCTTCAATTGGCGTTCAACCATTTCATCCCTAGTTAATTTCTGAACCTTGAGGGGGGTTAGTATTAGTGGGGCGAGGGCGAGGAACAAAATAGGGTTTTTTGTTCTGGGAAAAAAAAACTTGTTGGGCTTCTTTAGCACGTTTAGTAGCTTCCAACCAAGTTTGAGGGTGGTCCATGAGAACCTGGGATCGAATTTCATCCTTTAGGCCACTGATAAAACATTCACAGAAGAAAGCATCTGACATGCCCTTGGTTCGAAAGGACACATTCTCAAAATCAGATATAAAGTATTCCACTGTGCCTGACTGTTTCAACTTGGTCAAATGACTGAGATAGTGGGTATCAGTGTTAAAGCGATCATAGAGCTCAACAACAAATTACGTCTAGTAAATATACCCTTGACATGAATTTTTACACCATTTCCACCATTGCCATAGTTCATGATATAGATAGAGGACATCATAGCAAAGTTTGGCCAATTCATCAATAATACCATGCAGAGAAAAAAATTCTCCATTTGAGTGACCAAACCTGTAGGATCAGAGCCATCAAATTTATTGACCTCGACATGGGGAAGATGGGGGTCACACTGAAATGAGTTGGATTGAAGATGCAAAGAATGAGAGAATTCAACCGCATCGGGTTGGTCCGAAGAGGAAGGACCCAAAGAGTGGTTCAACAACTGGTTGACAACAGACTGGAGGGTGTTAAATTGGTTCATGAATTTGGCGTCCATGGTGTCAAATTTGTGCTCGACGTGGGTTTCTAATTGTGCAAGGTGGGAATTGGTAGAGGCAATTTTAGAGGTCGCTTGATTGATGGAATCTTACAGGTCTTGATTGTGATTGGTGGCCATTTGGAGAGGGGAAGTGAGGGTAAGGAAACATGGGTGGGTGGGACCACAAAAAGGAATTATAAGTGATAGGTACCACGATGATCAGGGAAAGAAGAGAAATATAATGGAATAGGTGGGAAAATGGGGAAGATGAGAGGGGCTTGGGTCCACTGGAAAAAAATGTTAAAAATGAAAGGTATGACTGTGATCAGGGAGAAAAGAGGAATCCAACGACATAGGTCTCAAATAATGGTGCCAACAGGATCCAGACTTTTTTTTTTTACTCCTGCGGAGTTATACTCTGATCTGAAGAATACTACAGTGACAAAATTCCCAAATTCTTAGTAGGAAGCAATGTGTAGTAATTTCACAACCCAAATGC
>JASDQU010105846.1:50273-68195 GCA_032191745.1 Picea mariana
GGTAGGCTTCCTTGATGTTGAAGATGCCCTGTGTCCCATAGCCCCAGCGAAGGATGTCTTCTCCCTCGATTTTGAGGACTTTCCTCTTGGCCAGCTCGGCTTGCAAAGGTGCGAGGTTGACATGCCGCTCCAGATTCATGTGTTCCCTGTTCACTCGCCAACAACGCCAGGTGGTGTCTATGGGGTCGTTTTTCCAGTAGTCTACTACCTGGGTCAGTCCTGCCTACTCCGCTTGGGTGGAGATGGCATGTGACCACTCTTCATCTCCCAGTGCTGGCCATTGATGCCATGAATCTTGTCAGAAGAGGGCAGTTTCCCCATTGCCTATCTCCCAGAAGGCATGTTGCGTGACCATCTGCCTGTTCTGCTTAGCTGTTGTCCATATCAGGGAACCTTGGTCATCCCCGTTCCAACGTATGAGGCGCTTTTCTGGCAGGCTCAGAGTGTATTTCTTCCTCCAGAGTTTGGCCCAGATCTCCTTGGGGTGTTTCAACCACCGCCACCAGATTTTGGCGCTGAGTACTTTATTCATTATGCCTGGATCTCTCAAACCGAGACCTCCTTGTATTTTTGGCCTGCAGAGCTTGTCCCAGCCGACAAGCGCTATTTTCTTCTCTTTGGCCAGGCCTTGCCAGAGGAAGTTCCTTTGCAAGCTTTTGATGGATGTAAGTATGAATTTTGGGGCTGCCAGAGCGGAAAAAATATAGATCGGGAGGGCTTGGAGGAAGGCTTTGAGCAGAATGAGCCGGCTGGGAAGATTTAAAGCACGGAAGGTCGAGGAGGACAATCTTTTGGAAAAGGAAGAGAGGAGATGTTCCCACGAGGAGTTCCTGAGAGCATTGTCAATTAAAGGAATCCCAAGATATTTGGATGGAAGGGAGCTTCGCTTGAAACCAAGGAGACCTGAGATGTGTCGCTGAACCTGTGGGGGAGTGTTGAAGAAGAAGATAAGGGACTTATCCTTATTGCAGTCCAAGCCCGAGGATTCCGAGAAAGTAAGAAGAATATATCGGATGGAGACGGCTTCTCGGACAGTGGGGCTACCCATTAAGAGGGTATCATCGACAAACTGGTTGTGCGAAAGAGGGGGAGAAATACCATGGAGGGGTAGACCGGTCAAAAGATTATTTTCCAGGGCAGCGTGGATGGAGCGGCTGAGGCCCTCAGTCATGATTATGAAGAGAAAGGGGGAGAGGGGGTCGCCCTGTCTAATCCCTCTTGAGGGGGAGAAGGGTTTCGAGGGAACACCATTGACAAGGAGGGAGAAGAAAGCTGAAGAGGTAAGATTTAGAATCCAGGTGACCCAGTTTTGATCAAAGCCGAAGGCTAGAAGCATTTCTTGCATGAATTCCCAGCTGAGCTTGTCGAAGGCTTTAGAGAGATCTAGTTTGAGAAGCATACCTGGAGTCTTGGTTTTTTGCAGGGAGTGAATGACTTCATGTGCTAAGATTACGCTGTCCATAATTTGTCTGCCTTCGACATATCTAGATTGCTCTGGGGAGATGATTGTTGGTAGTATCGGCTTGAGCCTGCGTGTTATCACTTTTGTGAGGAGCTTATAGATGACATTGCAGAGCGCTATGGGTCTGTACTACGTCGGCTTGTGTGCATGGCCTTCTTTAGGGACTAGGGTGATGAAAGTTGCATTAAGGGCTTGCAGAATCTGGCATGTGGCCCTTGAATCTTCTAATATCTCCCATACCTCGGTGCGTATCATTGGCCAGCAGTGGTGAAAAAAGTTGCTGGTGAAGCCATCCGGTCCGGGAGCTTTACATTTGGGAGTGTCCTCAAGCACCTGGTCCACTTCTTCTATTGAGATAGGATGGAGGAGGGCTGCATTTTGCTCCTGGGTTATGAGGGCAGGCACATGTCTTGTAATTTTCTGAATAGCTTCGCCCCTATTTTGGATGGGTTCGGTTAGGAGTTCCTGAAAGTGCTTGATCAAAGTTTTTTCCAAATCAGCATGGGAGTGTATGACTTCTCCATCTTCTGTAATAAGATGCGTGATCTTGTTGGAATGCCTTCGTTGGATAGCAGTGCGATGGAAGAACTTTGTATTGTGTTCCCCTTCCTTGAGCCATACAATACGTGACTTTTGTTTCCACAGGATCTCTTCCTGCTTCTTCCTGTCTTCCAGTTGCTAATTTACTTTCATTTCTTGCTCTTTCAGATCATCTGTGATCCCTTGTTCCCTGATCAGCCATTGGATCTCGCCCATTTGCTGCATCAGCTCTTTTTGGGAGTCGAAGATGCTGCCAAAGGTGATCTTATTCCAGCTCTTCAGAGTTTGTTTCAAATTCTTAAGCTTTTGCTGGAATCTATACATTTTGGAACCATAGGGGATATCCGCCTGTCTCCACCACTCTTTAATGTTTTTTTTTAAGTCAGGGTGATCAAGCCAAAACTGTTCAAACCGAAAGGGTTTTTTCCCCGGCGTTGCTGGGACATCCACCCACAGCTGAATGGGCCAGTGGTCTGAACCAGAGAGGTTTAGAATGGTGGATTCCATGGCTGTCCCTTCCATAAGAAATACTTCTGAGGTGAGGAAGCGATCCAGTTTGCAATTGACCTGGTGTACTCCTGTCCTTCTGTTTGTCCATGTGTAGAGGCCATTACTAGGCTCCAGATCGATGAGGCTAAGCTCTTCTATGAGTCTATTGAAATCAGTTGAGTCCCGATCCAATCTCCTTGATCCTCCCTTTTTTTCCGTTAGGGTGCGTATGATATTGAAGTCCCCGCCGATAATCCACCTATCACTCTGGGTGATACGGGGTGCGTGGTGTAGGATTTGGAGAAAATCTTGCTTATCCCCGTGAGTTGCTAGGCCATAGACACAGGTTAGGTGTCCAGACTGATTTGAACCAATGAGCCTGTACTCTGCTGTGATGGACCACTTGGTGGTGCAGAAGCTGTTCAAGAGCACGGTGTTGGTGTTCCAGAGGATAGCTAATATTCTGGCAGTTCCTATGGCATCTACTGAGACTACTCCTCCTTGTTTCCAGCAATAGGGGAGTATCCTGTCCATATCCTCTGAGGTACATTTTGTTTCCTGTAATAAAACAACATCTGGTGTTTCCGCTAAGATCATTTCCCGTAGCATTTTTTTTTTTCTACGACCATTGAGACCTCTGATATTCCAAGAGATAATCTTCATGATGACGAAGATGTGGGGAGAGGAGGAAAGCTGTCCGAGATCAGGTGGATCTGTCCGGAGTTCACCATAAAGTTTCCTATTTCTTGTATGAGCTTACTAGTGAATTTCCTACCTCTTTTCTTTTCCTCTTTGTGAACTTTACTTGGGGTTTTGGATTGATTGGTTTGAACCCCCAGGGCCTTACTAGCTCGAGCCGAGGACCCCGCTGACGAGTTGAGATAGACCTTGTGAACTTTTCTTAGCTAGTCCCTAGGGATGGTATAGAGATTTTGATGTCGGTAGGTGTGCTCAAGGTGTTCTAGATCCACTCCGGTCAGGTTCTGTTCTTCTAACTCCATTTCTTCGTCTCCATCTTTTATTTCCTGTGGATCTGACTGTTCCCGAGCCAGGCTCGGGGGGGTGGGAGGGGGTTCATTATTCTGAGGGGGATGGCCTTTATTCTGGGCCTCGGCTTGGGGTACGCTATGCAGGGAAGGGGAATGCGACTCATTGTGCCGGAGATGGGGCTGTGGGATTGCATCATTTATAGGGTTTTCTGGTTGATCTTGCAAGATAGCGAATTTATTACTAGTGGAGGGGTCTTTACTTACCTGGGATGGCTGTTTCCTGTTTCCCTGATGCCGTCTTCCTGCCGGTTGAGCGAATCCCTCCTTGTCTTTGCCGGTGTCTTGGGCAGCCTCCCTGTGGACCGCATTGAGTGGGCATTCTCGGAAGAGATGGTCGTGTTCGTGACATTTTCTGCAGCAGAAGGGGATGTGCTCGTAATCAATGGTTTGAGACAATTCTTCATCGTGATACTCCAGCGTAATGGAGCCTGGGAGCGGCTTGGCTATGTTCAGGTAAACGTAGATTCGCGCGTATGAGGTGTATCTACGCTGCTTGGTGGCTTCTGAGGACTTCACGTAGACGCCAATGGTGTTGCCGATACCTGCTAGTACCTCTTCCAGCCAAAACTTCTGTAGGAGGGAATAGAGCCTGATCCATATCGGCGCATGGGCGAAATCTTCTTTCTCAGGACTAAACTTTTCTGTCCAAAATCTCAGGAAAAGGCCGACTGAGTTATAGAAATATGGTCCTCCGTCGAAGACACGATTACGATCTTCTAGGTTATGGAAGATAATAGTGAAAAATCCTTTGGAACCCAGCTGTAGGTCATAGTGACCCCTTGGTTTCCACCAGAACTGGATCCATTTGATCAGATCTCTCTCAGAGGGCCAGAGCCCTAGAAACTTTCCAACCAGAGCATTATCACGCATGTATTATTTTTGCTCCTCTATGTGTGGTGAACTTACTACATATTTTGGGGCCTGAGGCGCCTGTGGGATACATTTCCTAGGAATCCAAGGGGTCGAAGCTTTTGCAAGGGTGGCCCCCTTGTTTGGATCAATGTCCATATCTCGGTCTTTGAAGGTCCCTTCCTCTAGAAGGGCCGCGCGCATATCAGGAGGTGTCTCAAACGTGGGCCTTTTCGTTCCCACTTCAGCTTCCTTGCCGATGATGACTTGACTGTAAGAGACGCCGGACGGCATCCCCTCTTTGTGATTCGGGGGCCCCTGTGGGCCGGCCATCAGTTGGGCGCAGTACATGACGGCTATGGGTTACAGAACCCTAGTTGCAGAGCATTCTAAGAGATAATTAAATTAAAACAATATTAAAATTATACTTCATTAATATCATTTTAATGATAATTTAAGTATTGAATTCAAACTTTCTATTGAATTCTAAATGATAAATTTAATTATTAAAATCTATTGAATTTTAGATAATTAATTTAATTATTAAATTATTTTAATAAATTTAATTATATTAAATTTTAAATGATTAATTTAATTATTAAATTATTTTAATGAATTTAATTAATAAATTTTAGTGATTTTAAATAATAACTTTATAACTTATATACCTCACCCACACAAATATTCATTGCAGAATTAATATTATAATATCTTTACAATTTACAAACAATAAGTGATGTCTTAGGAATTATATGAACAAAAATCATGAATATCATTTTAATGATTATTTAGGTACGAATTCAAACTTTGTATTGAATTTTAGATGATTAATTTAATTATTAAATTATTTTAATGGGTTTAAATGTATTAAATTTTAAATGATTAATTTAACTATTAAATTATTTTAATGAATTTAATTGATAAATTTTTAGTGATTTTAAATCAATTTTTAGCTATTTTAAATAATAATCAACACAAATATTTTTGGTCTCATTCAAATTCTTTGTAAATAAATAGTGTAACTTACAATTTAAATATGTATATATAATATTTATATACAAGTTGTGTATATATGCAAGAATAATTTAATTTTAAGGTCATGAACCAAGTCATATATTAAATTGATGTATGAGACTTCCTTTTTGTGAGACAAGGGATATACATACTTTATCTAAGTATATAAAGTTTATGGAAGTATACATGCTCTACCCTTTTTGGATTTGAACTTGTGATTTTTTAAGAGGAAACACATGTCGCAGATTAACGTACTCTATCATGACGCAATCAGATTACCAATTAAACTATTGATACTAACCAGACATTCAATTAAATGAAAAATCAAACTATAAATAAAACCAACTAATTATAATTTAAAGACAAAACCAATTCTGTACATGTGAAGTTCATATAATCTCCCAACTGTTAATAAACAAAGAATAATTAAATTCATAAAATTAATTCACACATGAACATATCAAATTGAAGCAATCAATTATACACCATAGACATAGAGATTTTCTCAACAATCTCTCCATTCTCTACCAAAACACCCTTTTTCCAATTTTGTGCAAAAGTTCAGTTCATCCGCACAATTGGATGGCTAGAAACGTTGGAAGGCATCCCAACCCTTAGGCTGTTTAACCCCGGGGGCCTTCCTCTCCTTTGTCTTTTGTCTTTGTTCTTTTATTGCAAATGCATACACTTTGGGGCAGTGGATTGGATAAGCCTGACTACAACCTTTTCATGAATTATAATATGCCTTATATTTTTAATTGCTTAAATTAAAATTGTAATATAAATACTTAAATTTTAAATAATTTTTTTTTTTTTAAGATAAGGAATATGTGGCTCATGGGATTACTTAATGTGCTTGATTATTATTATTTTAAGATAAGGGAATGTGTGACTTATAGAGGGAATGTGTGACTTATCGAGATTACTTAATGGAGATAAGTTATAACACGGTACCATATCTAATAAACATATGCAAATGTAATTAATAAGAAATTACACTATTGATGGAAACCAAACTAGAAGCATTAATAAATAGCATGCATATTTGTAGTAGATCTTGATTGATATAAGATAGAATATAGCCTTAAACTTCAAAAACATACCCAAAAACTCCAAAGATACCAAAACATTCATTATGGACAAGACAAGAATATAGAGGGAAGAACCTTTAAGGTAGGGAAACACTATCAAATACTCATTATGGAAGGAATCACTCCACAAGTCATGCTTGCTACAAGACAATACAACCTAACACCTATCTAATACAATGATACTCATCTGTATTTATACTTTCTTGAGAATATTCCTAGGACTTTATGTCAACCACCCCTTATTATTATATTATCTCATTTTAATCACATAATGGCCTTTTTCCATTATTATGGCCACATTATATTTGTTATTCCCTTGGGTACCTCCCTAGATGCCCTATATTATCCTCCCTAGGTACATGACATTCCACCCCCCTTGGCATGTTTTGTCAAGGCAACGTTACAACATCATATTTGTAAATTTAGAAACAAAAACAAGCCAAACATCGAGGATAAATCTCCGATCAACTATATTCTAAGATCTGTAAAAATCATTTTTTAGAAACAAGGAGTCCTACTTTTTCTTGTTGGTCCACTACATACATTCCCAAGAAGTGATCAATGTGTCTAGGATGAATCTTCCTTTAAAAAAACATGTTTACTGTGATTTTTTCTGAAAACAATCTTCCAAATTCTTAACACCAATACCTTGGCCAAGATTTATAATAAACATTAAGAAGTGCGGCCGACATCTATCCGTTAATGGTGCCTCTAGTAGAAATATTATTCATAGTAATATCAATTAGGCCTTGATTTAAAAATCTCACCACCAATCATAATCCACATTGTCTTAAAAAATTCACAAGGAAGCTCGTCTATTTAGAAGTTCCTACCATCCTTCATCTTGGATAGGGTGAGGTAGAGATAATATTTAGATATCTCCATACTCAACACTATCCTTTCAAAGGGACCCACTTTGATTGACACAACCTTACTGCTTACTTATATAGCATCCCAAACCCAGTTAAAAATAGAATACAAGGCCAATTTACTATGGAAATCAAGGCCAAACATGTTTCTAATATCCTCCAATACATCCTCCGCAATGCCTCTAGGATTTCATAGAATGCCCTTTGGAAGAGTATTTATGGAAGTTACAATCTACTTATGCAAGGATTTGTTGGAGAACCACCCTTTTCAAAGATTATAGGAAAATAGTATTGATCCATTACATCGGTATCTTGCAATGTGCCAAGATTAGGACTATATATGTTTTTTGGTATGTTCATTATAAATGTGCCTTTGAGAGTAGTGATTGGGTCTATTGATTCATTTTGTATGAATAATTTCTCCAGGTTCAAGAAAATGGTTATGGAGAAAAAAAATTAAAAATTGTTTTTCCAATTTTAGCCTCACTTCATTATTTCCTTTGCAATAGTGAGAGGAGTGATTTCCGCTCTCTCTCTTTCTCATGCACACTCCCTCTCTCCCCTTTTTTCTTTCCCCCTCCCTCTCACTCTATTGCATAATTGTACTTTCTCCTTCCCCTCTCCCACCCTTTCACTTTGTTGCATAATTCCACTCTCTCCCCCTCCCTCGCCCTCTTACTCCTACTTTGGCTCTCACACTCTCTTTCTATATAAAATACTTTCTTTTAAAAATGATTAGAAAATTATTTAATTTTATTTGAATTATATTACTTGGCCATTAATTTAAATTATGGTACATACCATTAATTTAAATTTTATTACTTACCATTATGACATCATGTCTTCCAATACAATTAACACTTGCAACTACTAAATTTTGTTGATGTGTCTTGTTCTCATTAGTTTTTCACCTCTAAAGTCTATCTACTAGATCTTGTCCTTTTCTTAAGTGTTTATTTTTGGTAAATAAAAAGAAAGGATTATATTTTATTTACAAGAGAATTATAAAAGCTAGAGTTGAACCCAATCCAACCAACGTAAACCATGTCATATTCATTTGGAAAGGAGCCATCTGTTCCATGTGACTAATCAGGAGAAACAAGTCTTCCATAGAGATTTCTTCAAAATTCTGGGATGTCATCCGAACAAAAGATGAGTAAGCATTCATAGTGATTATGTTAACAATTCATATAATTGTAGATATCTTTTTGTCCAATATAATAATAATAAAAAGGAAAAAACTTTTACCAAGATGCATGATCATGTTAAGGGAGAAAAGGGGGTGTAATAAACAAAAAATAAAAATAAAAAAATAGAGAGATGCATAGGTTATTAAGCAATCGATATTTTTGCATATTCATGAACTCCCAAAAAAACCATTTTCAAATCATCAATGGTGATCTTAATTTTATGAATACCCACCTTCATCTTTGTAATGCATTTCTTTAAATTAACAAGAGAATTTGAGATGTCCTTACCAATGCTCACCAAGCCATTCTCAAGTTTTTGGGCGTCTTCTAGGGTAATGGCTACAAATTATTTTATGGAACAAAAGATGTTGGTAGTCCCAGCGAAGAGGGCCAATCTCCCTCTTTTATGGCCTAGGTCTTGCAAAATATCACTTAGGATGTAGTCTTTGTCTTCCATCTCTTAGGCTGTAATGCATCCACAAGCTTACTTGTCCATACTCTGCACAATGTCAACAGTACTCTTGGAGTATTTAGAGATAACTTATCCCTCCAAGATTGCCTCAAATTTCTTGCGCTTAATCATAGAGGGAAACTATCATGGACTTAAGAGTCTTACCCTAAATTTTATTGTTTTCATCTCCAATCATGTAGTACTGCCTTTCCTTTACCACATGGGCTTGTCAAACTTGCACTTATTACAACCAAACTACACCTCTTCACTTAAGTTATGCCCATAACTTTTCCTTAAGATACAATATATTAAATGTGAAACCAAGTTCATCCAATAGTAGGCACATATCCCACTGTGGCCTTAAAACATTCCAACAATACTTTATACTTAACCAATATTTTAGTAATACTTAGACAACACAATGTATTTCAAATATCATAACATTCATCCAAGTAAAGGGACCATGACACACATGTATAGGTGGCACCCAAGGTGGATGCCTTAACTTTATTTATACGAAGAATGGTACAAGATATAATAAGGGAGTGTGGAAAACTACCTACGTCTCTTTTACATGCTACAATTATCCAAGGCATAACTGCCTATAAGAATTTCCAATCCAACCCCTAAAAAATTAGTGACAGGCCTACCTCCTATAGGTCTTGACTCTTCCATTCTTAACTTCTCCCATGTCCAATTCACGCTACTATGTCAACCCGAAACTTAACACAACCACAAATCTCCTAATCCACCCTTCAATAAATAACTTTTTGTTTCCTTCCTTGATCACTTTGCATAGACGAGGTGTATTCTTTATATAGGAGTCATGCCTTAGCCAATTCCTCAATGTGAGGTGCCTTTCAACCCATGCCATGCCAAAGTGGACCTGATGTGGAACTCATCCTTCTACTTGTCGAACGCTCAACCCTTTGGTTCCATACATCTAACTCATGCACCCAAGGCATCCCAAATTGCATAAAGAAACTAATGAATGGTTCACCACTCCATCCATTGATCAAGCAAGCATCATCTAGCCTTGCAACCTTTTGTCACAAACTTCTATGCCTAACTTAAATGATCGGACATGGTGCCTACTACCACCCATGGAAGGAGGCCTTACACCCCCCCCACTAAACGTGTTTTCATCCTAGAAAGATCCAACAAGCACTTGTCTAAGTTCCTCGAGCTTCTACTACTTCAACTCCCAGATCTTGTCTTCATACTTCCATATTTATTCTTTCATTTCCTAACTATTCTCCTCTTCAGGTCTGTGTTTCCAGCTGACAAAGTACTCTTTCCTTTGGTTCTTTCTTAAGTGAGTGGTCCTATGTGCTAGTATCTTGTCCACTTCTATATATGGTCTTCCTATTATCAACGTAGGGGCTCTAGATGGGCCAACTCTGCTAGGATCACCTTCATCAATCCTAGAAGGCTTCAACTGAGTGATATGGAAAACCAGATGGTGAAATCTCATGTGTTTTGGTAGCTCCAATCTATAATATTCATTACTAATATTCTCAAGCTCTCACATGTTTCTCAACCACACAACAATCCTAGTTTACTATCTCTCTTCCCCTTCAACTTGCACAACCCAAATAAATGAACCCCTTTCTATGCAATGCAGTCCATCAGGATCTTCCACTTCTTTTCTAGGGCTTGAGTGATACTGGTAAGGAATATCAATGTTGGAAAATCCAAGGATTATCAGTTGTGGACAGTTCTCTCTCAACTGCCATTATTGCACACATGCATCCATTCCCTCCTAGAATAATCAATAATTAGTAACAAATAACAAGCAATGGCTCCTCTCTACCCATAATTAGTTTCCCATGCCCAGACCAAGAGAAATAATGAATGGGGAACAAATGAAAAAGAGTGATTAATCCCAAATAGACCAAAAGTGGGGTTTATATAATTACATGCAATAAAGAACCACATGGCATTCCCCAAGAAGCTCATGCACCCACTTTTCCCAACTAATACTGAGATGGGTGAATAAAAATAATAATAAAAGGACTAGCCCCTTTATCCCCCTCTCTGGTGGAATCATAGCCCCCTATCTCTATCCTTATCCGTCTTGCAACCAATGATGTATTTTATTAATAATATTCAAAGCATTACATTTCTAGTCACTTCGACCTTTCAAATTTATAGGCACTTCGGCCTAAACATATCGGCTCACCATCCTAAGTATCATATGTACAAAATACATTATTAATTTGGGGACTCAAAACTGTGGTATTACATTCAGATGCATGTGTGCATGAGAATAATGGCAGTTGAGAGAGAATTTTCCATAGTTGATATTCCTAACCAGTAGCATTGGATCCTTGAAAAAGAAGTGGAACAACATGAGGGACCACATTGCAAAGAAAGGGGTTCATTTCCTTGGGTTATGTAGGATGAAGGGGAAGAGAGCTGGTAAACTAGGATTATTGTGTGGTTGAGAAAATTGTGAGAGCTTGATAGTTCGTTGTGTGTTAGAGTCGGCCTAGGACCTATCCTTGTTGATTCATAGCCCTGGTTCGGGGGTGACATGTTGTTGATATTTGGAACAACAACGTCTATGGTTGGGTGGAACATATGACGTCTACAACCAATTAATGAATGGTTAATTTAAAGATAAGTGCTCTCTATGTTTTCCATGTAATGTATATTCCATTGTGTATTTATTATCTCTGAGATGTATTTACATTGTGCATGATTGGTGTTATTGTTGTGCATGGAATATTGGTCATTTATTTTATAGTTTATCACGCTTCTTGATTATTGCATGTGTTGGTACCATGTTTCTTGATTAATAAAGATTGATAACAAAAATATGTATTTTCCCAAGAAGGCAAATTTAGAGGTACCTGGGCAATTGGTACATCATTATTTGGTGATCATATTTATTCTGCAATGATGTTACCTAGACTAGTCCTCTGGGCACGTCATAGATTGGTATCAGAGCAAGGTTTGCAATGCTTGGGCCGATTTACAGGTTGAAGCTTTTGTGATTTTCATAGAGGCTGAGTTATGAGTAGCATCGAGGGGTCAAGCATGGTAGAATTTGGTCGTTTGTAGAATTGAAATTGGCCAAGGGAAGCTTAATTGCATAATTCCATGGTTGCCTTGGTTAAAATTTCTAAACAAGGAGTTCTTGAAAATTTTGAAAAAAATTATGAAATTTGCAAAAAAATTGGAGATCTGTTTTCAATTAATAATGTCCCTCGTTGAACCCATTGATTTTCCTTCTAAATATAATATTCATTATGGCCTGGCTTATATTCCTAAAGGAATGCAGGAAAATATAAGGAAGAAAAGCTTCAAATTCATATGGACTGGTAAGATGGAAAGAGATGGCATTCCATTAGTTAAGTGGTAGGTTATAGCAAAACCTAAGGAGGTAGGAGGCTGTATTTTTCTATATGTGATGTGGAGGCCACATGGAGGTGATGTGGTAGAGTTTATGTTGAATTCCATGGTGGCAGGTCCACAGTGGCAGTAGATGGCATGGTGGTAGGTGACGTGGGAGTTATGTGCGTAGGGTGGTTTGGTCGATACCATAAACCACTGTCACATGGGGATGAAGCGGTTTTGGTTTTCGGCCTTATATCATGTGACACCATTCAGATCATGTCATGTAGCATGGGAAAACGATTTTCATGACCCAAGGGGTTTGTTAAACCTCGGGCACTTTCAGGATGTGACATGGAATCTCTACCATGGACTTTCGATATACGACATTGGACTCTCTGCCATTGATCTCACCAAATCGCCATTGATCTCGCGAAATACCTTTTATCTCTTATGGTAATTCCTTAAATAAGTGTTGTTGGGAATTTTTTGATATAACTCTCCCAATTCTGTGTGGGTGCAATGACATCCTCCTTTGTTGCTTGAGCTTCCTACCACTAATGCTATCCCTTTTCTTTGGAATTCTTCTCACATAAATTATATCGCTCATTAATATAATTCGTGAACGCATATAAGTGATGTGAGAATTTGAGATGGGTCTTCTGAGGGTCATTAAGGAGTGTTTAGGGGTCCGAGATCCCTTTAATTCAACATCAAGAACCAAACTTGCCTTATAGGCCCAATTAGAATTTGCATCATTTGATGGTGGAATGGTTCTCCAGATCTTTCGATCTAGTTAATTTATCGATGGGCTTTTACTTGGTTACTGATAGGGTATCTTCCTATGAAGGTTCCTCCTTCAGTTTAAAAGTTCTTTTTTTGTCTTTTATTTTATTAGATGAGTCTGATAAAATGAGATGCACTAGTATAAACCAACTGGCAGAACGGATTCTTAACTACTGAAGAAGGATGATCTTGGGATAACCCTCATGCTCAAGCTTGCAGACAAAGATATTCACACCTGTTACAAGCATAGTACTAATACCTTAACTTGTTGGTATTTCAACATTGACTGAGATACAATTAGCCGAAGAAAGATACGCATGTAATAAGATGATTGCAAGAAAAATAGCTTCCTCAGATCTAACACCAATCACACATTAACAAAACGTTTTGCTTTCCATCATTAAGAACAAAAGAATTGCAAAAAATATTGAATCAGATAACTTATCAATAGATTCAGAAACTCTTACCCATTACAACATCGTTTACTAAAATAAAAGTTGGAACTAATTCCTCCTCAATCCAATCACATAACGCCCTTGATGAAAAATGAAATTTTGTCTCTAGTCCTAAACATGACTTCTCAATTAAGGTTGTTTAGAAATAGTTCTTTACAATTCTCAAAAAGAGGGTCTTTTCCCAAAACCATCGACCCTTTCTAAAATGTCAGTCCCTTTATTTATAAAGAATCACTAACTAAAAATAGTTGCTACAAGTTTAAGTTAAGTAAAAAAAAATATCTATGTGGTGCTTGATCTCTTTGTTCTCTAGGAATTGTCTTGTGGTTCTACTGGAGTGGATGACTCTTCTCATATACCGACCACTTGACGAAGAGATCCTCGCATGTGTTGGCATATGGGAATATGTGCTGATCCATCGAGGCCGAAAGGATTTATTTCACTTCTACTACTTGTTCTCTATATTTGATGATCTTGGAACTCAACCGCTATAGAACTGCCCGAGCCTTTATCGGATGCTCTGTAAACTGTTGTATTTGACCTGGTGCCATGCTTTTCATCTGTTCAATCTCCAATGTCCATGCTGAGTCTTGTTATGCATGTCGCTTGACTATGTCATGCAGGTCGACAAAGTCTTCAGGTGAGTCGAATTCTGGGAGGCCATTGCCTTTCATCTCCCAATTGATCTTTTTCTAGCTCTTTTCGCACTCAGCCCACTTCTTCTCTATCTCCCACTGAGGTTCTTGGGACATACTTACCCAGTATTCGACTGTTTTTCTGATCTGGGAGATGTTGCTATCCCTTAGCACTTGAATACCATGCTCCTTTATGTCTTGGCCCTTCTGCACTGTGATGATGTAGTCAATTCTTTCCACCTCTTGGTATGCTTTTCATACCATCTCTCCATGTCCTTGCAGGTTTCTAGTTCCATAAGGGTATCTTCATGGAAATCAGCTATACCTACAGTGAAAAGATGTCGTTCATTTGTGAATTTTGCATAAACATATTTGAACTCGCTCTTCATAAACATCATTCCCTACGTTGAGTCTTCATAGTAATTTTCCAAATGGCGCAGATGTTCTAACTCGTTGAGTGAAGACGTCAGTTCCTTTTCATATCGCCTTTCTCTATCCAATGTGGCATTAGTGATAGCCATTCCTGCGCTGATAAGATCAGATGTATTGGCATGTTCTATGATGAGCAACTTCTCCTCCGTGGTGATGATAATTGAGCTATCCATCGTGAGCCTTCTCTTCTTGGTGGTCCTATTCATAATAGCTTTCCTCTTCCTATCATAAGCGATCGCCTGTATATCGACGAACTCATCAATAAGCTCAAGCATTTGTTTCTCTCCCCAGGTTAGAGTGTTGCCCAAGCTCCCTACAGTGTGTATTTGTTCAAGGATTGGTTCTTGTACTTCTCTCATATGTTTCGATGGATTGTCCTCCTTCTGGTGTTCATCGACTGGTGGGGTGTCAAACAAAATTGAAGAGTCAGTGATAGGTTCAGTACTTACTTGGTGATCAGTTTTTGAGGTGTCGATCTCTTGCTATAGCACTTCCTCTTTTTGTCCTCTTGATCCTAGCTCTTCTCTGGAGCTGTCTTTCAGAGTCCCCTATAGGTCAAGAAAATCAACATCTAAGACATTGTTGGCCTCATGGTCACCTTGTGGAGGGTTTTGAATTGAAGCAACTTGGAGCAGATGTTTTCTTTGGATCCTTCTCCTCTATAATCGGTGTTAGAGTTATCAGGGAGACCTCCAAACTAACTTCATTGTCATAGATGGTGATCAGATCAAAAAGGGGATTTGGCACACCTGTTTCACCTGGCATTCTTAGAAATTCATACTGGGTTGGAATGATCACCGGTGATCTAATATGTGTTGATGGAACGCTGGGGTTTTCCAGACCGGTGATTTCCTCTAGTTGTGTTGACCATGAGACATTTAGTTCTTCTTCGATTGTAATTGGGTTGTCCGAGGGAATCCTCATCATTTCTATCAGTTGAGGATCATTCTCTAGTTGATTGATGATTCTTTGAGATCCTTATAGTAACAATAACCCTCTCCTTTGTGCCTATGTGGTTTCTACTGCTCTGATTTATTCTCTAACCTTGAGAGCTTCTTGAGCCGACTGCTCTACTGTCTCGACTTGCTCATCCATGTGCATAGCTTTGAACCTGGTCGTGTTTGAGTTATATTTCCTCTGTAATACCTCCTCCCAGTCATGAGTGCATTCTGTAAAAATATCATTCTCAAACTTGTCATGCGCGTATGGCCAACAGGATGATACTTGTGAAGCATGTTGGAGGACTAAGCCCTTAGGGTCATGCTTGCGAAACCGACCTATAGAGAACCTATATTCCAGTTGAGTCAAACCTTCTTGTTTATCTTGAGTAGTTTCCTTCACTATATAAAAACCCACATGGAAGTCGTAGGGTATAAATGATTGTTTCTTTTCCTTAACCAAAGTGGCATTGTATCCCTGCAGGATAGTCTGATAACAAATTTCTCCTACAATAAGTCGGTCTGGGACATGAGCAGGGAGAAAATGTGGTGCTCTGGTGGCCCCAGACACCTTGATATAGGTTGTGTGTTCATCTAGATACCAGTGGCCTACCTTCGAGATCATTTTCTTGGTTGCTACAGACAACCTTGGGCATTCCCTTTTAAAAATAATGAAGTAAACTCGAGCAATGAATTCATCGCAAATAAGAGCGTAAGATTTTTTATACCTGTTCTGCCATAGGATGTTGAAGTAGAAATGAACATGAAGTTCTGCAATGTGCCAGCTTAAATTCATACTAGCGAATACATTCCTCATGTAGATTACATCTAGCATATATGAGGCCATGTGAAATGTGGGTGCTTCTCCTTCTTTCTGTGTTTGAGCCTACTGTACATTGATGCTCAATTGCTTGGAGATAATTTCTCCCTAGTTGAAGCTACTCCCAGAGATTTCCACGGTGTATGCCAGGGGCATCCATGCTTCTAATAACTTGGAGCATTCCTTTTCTCCATATAGTCGGAATATTAGAGCCATCAAGTAGATATAAGGCTCCCTCTGTTAAGCCCTAATATTGGCTCATTACCCCTTAATTGGGGCATATTACATTAGTAATGTTATTTTATTTATGTCAGCTTTATTCCATTAGTTGTAATTATACCTCCTAGTCTCCTATATATACCAAGGAGACATTTTCATTTGGAATCATCTTGTACTTGAACATTTATGTGGGTTAAAAGGAGGTTGCCCCCTCGAAGAGGCTTATTATCTGAAATTCTCTCTTTTTCAAGGTGTTGAGTACTTATTCTGAGGTTTTTCTATGCTATATTGATATTTGGTTCTTAACATATGGTATCAGAGCTCAAGGTCTTGGGGTTTCACTGCTACATCTGAGATACTGTGGAATTTTCGCTATAAATTTTTTTCTACAATGATTAAGAAGGAATGGCTTGGAGGATATTTAGTATATGGATCAAGGTACGTTGTTTTAAAAAATCATCTTTTGAGGCCTTATACTTCCAGATATACAACCTTTTTAAGATAGGGTTCTAGAATCATCCTGAATTGAGTCATTGCGGAATTTTCACTATAAATTTTTTTCTATAACGTTTCAGACCCTAAAATTTGGAGGATATTCTCATAAATTAGTAAGTTATCTGTGGTAGAAATTTCAGCATCTGGCTAATCTTAAATTTGTAGATACACCCTGTGAAAGATAGGGTATCTGAATAGTCCTATTGACTAGTCTCAAGAAGGTGTTCCGGGTAAAACAATCATAAATTCTTCCTAGAGTATCCAAATTGAGTGAGACTAGTTGCATTGGATAATGGACATCCTGTAGTAGTTCTAGTATGAGTTTCAGAATTTATATCAATTATTTTGTGCGGGGCACGCTATACAAGTGAGATCCTCTGGAAAGGACAAAAAGAAGCAAGTTGTGGGGAAGTTACTGTAAATTCCACTTGGCACATCCAATTTTTATCAGAACTAGGGCATTGAAGAGAAGAAATATTAGAGTCACACAAAAAATAAAAGCTCATACTTAGAAGGGAGAAAATTTTGGAGATACAATAAAAGGAAGACTGTCTAGCAGAACCACCTCAAAATCAAGGTTTAAAGTGATACTTAGCCAACATGCCACAAAAAAAGGGAACTTCTACACCAAATAAGCCTCCAAACAATCCTACTTGGACTCTTGATGGAGGTGAAGAAATGCGTAGGGACATGAATGAACTACAAAAGAAGATGGATTCAATGGAAGCTAAGTTGGATACTAAGATGGATTCAATGGAAGCTAAGTTGGATACTAAGATGGATGGTTTAAAAGGGGAGA
>JASDQU010105846.1:68264-83293 GCA_032191745.1 Picea mariana
AACACAACATTTCTGGCATAAAGGTTTCAAAGTTCATAAAGATTGTCCATCTTATGTTTGTTGACGATGTCCTCCTCATGACGAAAGCTGATATCGCGGAGTGGTTAGTAATCCTGGACGTGCTACAACTCTTCTGCTTTGTTTCGGGATTGTCCATCAATTACTCTAAATCCTCCATCCATGTATGGGGGCTAACTGATGCCGAACTTTTTCTCCTCAAAGACTCCATCCCCTTCACCTTTATTGACCTGAGTGAAAGCTTCAGATATCTTGGATTTCAGCTGAAGCTAGGAGCCTCCTCTCCTGGTGAGTGGCGTTGGCTTGTGGCAATTTTTGAAAGAAGAATTGGCTTTTGGTGTAATAAATGGTTGTCTCTGGGTGGGCGCTTTACCCTAGTAAAATCGGTGCTGGAAAGCCTTGTTGTTTTCTGTATGAATTTGGAGCGGATCCCCAATAAGATCATCATTATTCTTCGAAGACTCTCTTTTAATTTTCTGTGGAATGGCCAAGCTGGTAAGCACCGCTTTCATCTTTGCAGCTGGGATTCACTATCAAAACCTCGAAGGGCAGGGGGCTGGGGTCTCAAGAACTTCTCCACCTTCAACACAGCCCTTCTGGCTAGTTCTTTTTGGAGAGCGGTCTCACACGACAACATTTGGCACCGAATTATAATGGACAAATACATGGGCTCCCAGCCGCTTCTCAGCTGGCTTCGAAAGTCATCGCTTTTGTTGAAGAGGGCTTATCCCTTTTGGAAGGGCCTAGTCGCTTCCTCTCCGGTGATCCTTCATTGGCTCTGTTGGAAGCTAGGATCGGGTATGGAGATTATTATTGGAAGGGACAAGATCCTCGGGCTGGAGGATGAATCGTTACTCTCTCTGACTCTGAGAATGCGGCTCTGTTCATTAAACCTTTTGTTTTTGGCACAGGTGAGAGTATCAACCGACGTCCTCCCTCTTCCAGACAGTTGGATGGGAAGTGGCGATCTGCATTTAAGTGGATCGAGTGCCACAGAATGGGACTACTATACCACTGCACTTAAAAGTGTCAGCATTTCCCTAATTGAAGAGCCAGACTTGTTTCTGTGGGCTGGAGGGGATGCCACGGGCATCATTATGGTAAAAAACCTATACACTTCTCTCCTTCATCCGCTGAACCTCGGCGCTGACAATTCGTGGCTTCTCCAGCTGTGGAAGTGGTCAATCCCTCTAAAACATAAACTCTTCATTTGGCTCGCTGTAAAAGAGAAAATTCTCTCTTGGGATGTGCTCTGTCGGAGAGGCTGGGAGGGCCTTGGGATCTGTCTTCTTTACAACCGAGCTTCCGAAGACATCCACCACCTCCTTGTACATTGTGATTTTAAAAAGGAGGTATGGAGTCGACTGATCAAGCACTTTTCTCTATCCTTTTCCTGGAATGGCGTCACCATCTCGAATTGTTTTACTTTGTGGTCCACTCAAAAATCTGCTCCGCTTTGTTTGGTTGCCCATGTCTGCTGGCAGATTTGGATAGAATGGAACAAAGCAATTTTTGATGATCGCCCTCCTTCCTTGCTTGATGTTGTTCACAGAGTTTTGGCCTCCTTCTACTGGAAACCGTCTACGGTAAAATCCTTCCCTTACAAACCTTGTGATTTTAAGATGGCTGAAGGGTACACTTTAGCTTGCTTCGATAGAGCTACACAGTCAAACGGCTTATGTTGTGGGGCTAGAGGCACCTTCAAAAACCATCGGTCAAGGATCACAAAGTGGTTCATCAATTGTGGAGTGGCTACAAATACAAAATATGAACTCATGGGTTTATGGGCCTCTCTCACTCTAGCATCCTTTTGGTCTATCAATCACTTACACGTCCTTGGTGACTCGAGAGTTATTATCGACTGGATAACTCAAAAATGAAAGCTTCATTCAGTCCATATTGAATGTTGGAAGCTAAAAATGCTGGAACTGACCAAACACTTCACCGACATCAACTTCCATCACATTTCTAGATCACACAATAGGGAGGCGGATGCTCTCTCAAAGAGGGCTCTAAATGAAGTGGTAGGGAGACTCTCAGTCTACCACTGTGATAGAGGGAAAGAGAGTCCTATTTCCTATTTTAATATCTTTGAATGATGATGGTTGTCCCTCATTATGTAGATAGTTGACAGTTTTTGAAAGTTTTTTGCTTGATTCACTTTCCAGTCTTCCCACTGCTTTGCTTGCCTTGTCTCCATCGAAGCACTGTTGATTTGATTGTAACGGTCCCCCACTACTAGTGCACTGACCATGGTTCTAAGCATGCTGCAACTTACTTGTAAATGAATTTATACACTATATAAATTTGAGAAAAAAAATTCTTGGAAAAAAAAGTCATAAAGTGATGTCTTGGAAATCATATGAACAAAAATTCATTAATAATAANATTTTTGATGATCGCCCTCCTTCCTTGCTTGCTGTTGTTCACAGAGTTTTAGCCTCCTTCTACTGGCAACCGTCTACGGTAAAATCCTTCCCTTACAAACCTTTTGATTTTAAGATGGCTGAAGGGTACACTTTAGCTTACTTCGATGGAGCTGCATAGTCAAACGGCTTATGTTGTGGGGCTGGAGGCACCTTCAAAAACCATTGGTCGAGGATCACAAAGTGGTTCATCAATTGTGGAGTGGGTACAAATACAAAAGTTGAACTCATGGGTTTATGGGCCTCTCTCACTCTAGCATCCTTTTGGTCTATCAATCACTTACACGTCCTTGGTGACTCGAGAGTTATTATCGACTGGATAACTCAAAAATGCAAGCTTCATTCAGTCCATATTGAATGTTGGAAGCTAAAAATGTTGGAACTGTCCAAACACTTCACCGACATGAACTTCCATCACATTTCTAGATCACACAATAGGGAGGCGGATGCTCTCTCAAAGAGGGCTCTAAATGAAGTGGTAGGGAGACTCTCGGTCTACCACTGTGATAGAGGGAAAGATAGTCCTATTTCCTATTTTAATATCTTTGAATGATGATGGTTGTCCCTCATTATGTAGATAGTTGACAGTTTTTGAAAGTTTTTTGCTTGATTCACTTTCCAGTCTTCCCACCGCTTTGCTTGCCTTGTCTCCATCGAAGCACTGTCGATTTGATTGTAATGGTCCCCCACTGCTAGTGCACTGACCATGGTTCTAAACATGTTGCAACTTACTTGTAAATGAATTTATACCCTATATAAATTTGAGAAAAAAAAATCTTGGAAAAAAAAGTCATAAAGTGATGTCTTGGAAATCATATGAACAAAAATTCATTAATAATCATATGAACAAAAAAAATCATTAATATCATTTTAATGATAATTTAAGTATTGAATTCAAACTTTCTATTGAATTCTAGATGATAAATTTAATTATTAAAATCTAGTGAATTTTACATAATTAATTTAATTATTAAATTATTTTAATAGATTTAATTATATTAAATTTTAGATGATTAATTTAATTATTAAATTATTTTAATGAATTTAATTAATAAATTTTAGTGATTTTAAATAATAACTTTATAACGTATATATCTCACCCACACAAATATTCATTGCAAAATTAATATTATAATATCTTTACAATTTACAAACAATAAGTGATGTTTTAGGAATCATATGAACAAAAATCATTAATATTATTTTAATGATTATTCAGGTACGAATTCAAACTTTGTATTGAATTTTAGATGATTAATTTAATTATTTAATTATGATAAAGATACCAAAACATTCACCATGGACTTGACAAGAATATAGAGGGAAGAACCTTTAAGGTAGGGAAACACCATCAAATACTTGTTATGGAAGGAATCACTCCACAAGTCATGCTTGCTACAACACAATACAACCCAACACCTATCTAATACAATAATACTCATTTGTATTTATACTTTCTTGAGAGTATTCCTAGGGCTTTATGTCAACCACCCCTTATTATTATATTATCTCATTTTAATCACATAATGGGCCTTTTTCCATTATTATGGCCACATTATATTCGTTATCCCCTTGGGTACCTCCCTAGATGCCCTATATTATCCTCCCTAGTTACATGACATTCCACCCCCCTTGGCATGTTTTGTCAAGGAAACATTACAACATCATATTTGTAAATTTAGAAACAAAAACAAGCCAAATATCAAGGATAAATCTCTGATCAACTATATTCTAAGATTTGTAAAAATCATTTTTTAGAAACAAGGAGTCCTACTTTTTCTTGTTGGTCCACTACATACATTCCCAAGAAGTGATCAATGTGTCTAGGATGAATCTTCCTTTAACAAAACATGTTTACTGTGATTTTTTTCTAAAAACAATCTTCCAAATTCTTAACACCAATATACCTTGGCCAAGATTTATAATAAACATTAAGAAGTGTGGTTGACATCTATCCTTTAATGGTGCCTCTAGTAGAAATATTATTCATAGTAATATCAATTAGGCCTTGATTTAAAAATCTCATCACCAATCATAATCCACATTGTCTTAAAAAAATCACAAGGAAGCTCGTCTATTTAGAAGTTCCTACCATCCTTCATCTTGGATAGGGTGAGGTAGAGGTAATATTTAGATATCTCCATACTCAACACTATCCTTTCAAAGGGACCCACTTTGATTGACACAACCTTACTGCTTACTTATATAGCATCCCAAACCCAGTTAAAAATAGAATACAAGGCCAATTTACTATGGAAATCAAGGCCAAACATGTTTCTAATATCCTCCACTACATCCTCCGCAATGCCTCTAGGATTTCATAGAATGCCCTTTGGAAGAGTATTTATGGAAGTTACAATCTACTCATGCAAGGATTTGTTGGAGAACCACCCTTTTCAAATATTATAGGAAAATAGTATTGATCCATTACATCGGTATCTTGCAATGTGCCAAGATTAGGACTATATATGTTTTTTGGTATGTTCATTATAAATGTGCCTTTGAGAGTAGTGATTGGGTCTATTGATTCATTTTGTATGAATAATTTCTCCAGGTTAGAAAAAATGGTTATGGAGAAAAAAAATTAAAGGTTGTTTTTCCAATTTTAACCTCACTTCATTATTTCCTTTGCAATAGTGAGAAGAGTGATTTCCGCTCTCTCTCTTTCTCATACACACTCCCTCTCTCCCCCTTTTACTTTCCCCCTCCCTCTCACTCTATTACATAATTCCACTCTCCCTCCCCTCTCCCACCCTTTCAGTTTGTTGCATAATTCCACTCTCTCCCCCCTCCCTCGCCCTCTTACTCCTACTTTGGCTCTCATACTCTCTTTCTATATAAAATACTTTCTTTTAAAAATGATTAGAAAATTATTTAATTTTATTTGAATTATATTACTTGCCATTAATTTAAATTATGTTACATACCGTTAATTTAAATTTTATTACTTACCATTACGACATCATGTCTTTCAATACAATTAACACTTACAACTACTAAATTTTGTTGATGTGTCTTGTTCTCATTAGTTTTTCACCTCTAAAATCTATCTACTAGATCTTTTCCTTTTATTAAGTGTTTATTTTTGGTAAATAAAAAGAAAGGATTATATTTTATTTACAAGAGAATTATAAAAGCTAGAGTTGAACCCAATCCAACCAACGTAACCCATGTCATATTCATTTGGAAAGGAGCCATCTGTTCCATGTGACTAATCAGGAGAAACAAGTCTTCCATAGAGATTTCTTCAAAATTCTGGGATGTCATCCGAACAAAATATGAGTAAGCATTCATAGTGATTATGTAAACAATTCATATAATTGTAGATATCTTCTTATCCAATATAATAATAATAAAAAGGAGAAAACTTTTACCAAGATGCATGATCATGTTAAGAGAGAAAAGGGGGTGTAATAAACCCAAAAAAATTAGAGATGCATAGGTTATTAGGCAATTGAGATTTTTGCATATTCATGAACTCCCAAGGAAACCATTTGCAAATCATCAAGGGTGATCTTAATTTTATGAATACCCACCTTCATCTTTGTAATGCATTTCCTTAAATTAACAAGAGAATTTGAGATGTCCTTACCAATGCTCACCAAGCCATTCTCGGATTTTTGGGCGTCCTCTAGGGTAATGGCTACAAATTATTTTATGGAACAAAAGATGTTAGTAGTCCCAGCGAAGAGGGCCAATATCCCTCTTTTATGGCCTAGGTCTTGCAAAATATCACTTAGGATGTAGTCTTTGTCTTCCATCTCTTAGGTTGTAATGCATTCACAAGCTTACTTGTCCATACTCTGCACAATGTCAACAGTGCTCTTGGAGTATTTAGAGATAACTTATCCCTCCAAGATTGCCTCAAATTTCTTGCGCTTAATCATAGAGGGAAACTATCATGGACTTAAGAGTCTTACCCTAAATTTTATTGTTTTCATCTCCAATCATGTAGTACTGCCTTTCCTTTACCACAGGGGCTTGCCAAACTTGCACTTATTACAACCAAACTACACATATTCACTTAAGTTATGCCCATAACTTTGCCTTAAGATACAATATATTAAATGTGAAACCAAGTTCATCCAATAGTAGGCACATATCCCACTGTGGCCTTAAAACATTCCAACAATACTTTATACTTAACCAATATTTTAGTAATACTTAGACAACACAATGTATTTCAAATATCATAACATTCATCCAAGTAAAGAGACCATGACACACATGTATAGGTGGTACTCAAGGTGGATGCCTTAAATTTATTTATACGAAGAATGTTACAAGATATAATAAGGGAGTGTGGAAAACTACCTACATCTCTTTTACATGCTACAATTATCCAAGGCATAACTGCCTATAAGAATTTCCAATCCAACCCCTAAACAATCAGTGACAGGCCTACCTCCTATAGGTCTTGACTCTTCCATTCTTAACTTATTCCATGTCCAATTCACGCTACTATGTCAACCTGAGACTTAACACAACCACAAATCTCTTAATCCACCCTTCAATAAATAACTTTGTGTTTCCTTCCTTGATCACTTTGCATAGAGGAGGTGTATTCTTTATATAGGAGTCATGCCTTAGCCAATTCCTCAATGTGAGGTTCCTTTCAACCCATGCCATGCCAAAGTGGACCTGATGTGGAACTCATCCTTCTACTTGTCTAATGCTCAACCCTTTGGCTCCATACATCCAACTCATGCACCCAAGGCATCCCAAATTGCATAAAGAAACTAATGAATGGTTCACCACTCCATCCATTGATCAAGCAAGCATCATCTAGCCTTGCAACCTTTTGTCACAAACTTCTATGCCTAACTTAAATGACCGGACATGGTGCCTACTACCACCCATGGAAGGAGGCCTTACGCCCCCCCCCCACTAAACGTATTTTCATCCTAGAAAGATCCAACAAGTACTTGTCTAAGTTCCTCAAGCTTCTACTACTTCAACTCCTAGATCTTGTCTTCATACTTCCATAGTTATTCTTTCATTTCCTAACTATTCTTCTCTTCAGGTCTGTGTTTCCAGCTGACAAAGTACTCTTTCCTTTGGTTCTTTCTTAAGTGAGTGGTTCTATGTGCTAGTATCTTGTCCACTTCTAGATATGGTCTTCCTATTATCAACGTAGGGGCTCTAGATGGGCCAACTCTGCTAGGATCACCTTCATCAATCCTAGAAGGCTTCAACTGAGTGATATGGAAAACCATATGGTGAACTCTCATGTGTTTTGGTAGCTCCAATCCATAATATTCATTACTAATATTCTCAAGCTCTCACATTTTTCTCAACCACACAACAATCCTAGTTTACTATCTCTCTTCCCCTTCAACTTGCACAACCCAAATAAATGAACCCCTTTCTATGCAATGCAGTCCATCATGATGTTCCACTTCTTTTCTAGGGCTTGAGTGATACTGGTAAGGAATATCAATGTTGGAAAATCCAAGGATTATTAGTTGTGGACAGTTCTCTCTCAACTGCCATTATTGCACACATGCATCCATTCCCTCCTAGAATAATCAATAATTAGTAACAAATAACAAGCAATGGCTCCTCTCTACCCATAATTAGTTTCCCATGCCCAAACCAAGAGAAATAATGAATGAGGAATAAATGAAAAAGAGTGATTAATCCCAAATAGACCAAAAGTGGGGTTTATATAATTACATGCAATAAAGAACCACATGGCATTCCCCAAGAAGCTCATTTACCCACTTTTCCCAACTAATACTGAGATGGGTGAGTAAAAATAATAATAAAAGGACTAGCCCCTTTATCCCCCTCTCTCATGGAATCATAGCCCCCTATCTATGTCCTTATCCATCTTGCAACCAACGATGTATTTTATTAATAATATTCAAAGCATTACATTTCTAGTCACTTCGACCTTTCAAATTTATAGGCACTTCAGCCTAAACATATCGTCTCACCATCCTAAGTATCATATGTACAAAATACATTATTAATTTGGGGACTCAAAACTGTGGTATTACATTCAGATGCATGTGTGCATGAGAATAATGGCAGTTGAGAGAGAATTTTCCATAGTTGATATTCCTAACCAGTAGCACTGGATCCTTGAAAAAGAAGTGGAACAACATGAGGGACCACATTGCAAAGAAAGGGGTTCATTTCCTTAGGTTATGTAGGATGAAGGGGAAGAGAGCTGGTAAGCTAGGATTATTGTGTGGTTGAGAAAATTGTGAGAGCTTGATAGTTGGTTGTGTGTTAGAGTTGGCCTAGGACCTATCCTTGTTGATTCATAGCCCTGGCTCAGGGGTGACATGTTGTTGATATTTGGAACAACAATGTCTATGGTTGGGTGGAACATATCACGTCTACAACCAATTAATGAATGGCTAATTTAAAGATAAGTGCTCTCTATGTTTTCCGTGTAATGTATATTATGTTGTGTATTTATTATCTCTGACATGTATTTACATTGTGCATGCTTGGTGTTATTGTTGTGCATGGAATATTGGTCATTTATTTTATAGTTTATCACACTTCTTGATTATTGCATGTGTTGGTAACATGTTTCTTGATTAATAAAGATTGATAACAAAAATATGTATTTTCCCAAGAAGGTGAATTTAGAGGTACCTGGGAAATGGGTATGTCATTGTTTGGTGATCAGATTTATTTTGCAGTGATGTTACCTAGACTAGTGCTCTGAGCACATCATAGATTGGTATCAAAGCAAGGTTTGCAATGCTTGGGCCGATTTATAGGTCTAAGCTTTTGTAATTTTCATAGAGGTCGAGTTATGAGTAGCGTCAAGGGGTGGAGCATGGTAGAATTTGGTCATTTGTAGAATTGAAATTGGCCAAGGGAAGCTTAATTGCATAATTCCATGGTTGCCTTGGTTAAAATTTCAAAACAAGGAATTCTTGAAAATTTTGAAAAAAATTATGAAATTTGCAAAAAAATTGGGGATCTGTTTTCAATTAATAATGTCCCCAGTTGAACCCATTGAATTTCCTTATGAATATAATATTCATTATGGTATGGCCTATATTCCTAAAGGAATGCAGGAAAATATAAGGAAGAAAAGCTTCAAATTCATATGGACTGGTAAGACGGAAAGAGATGGCATTCCATTAGTTAAGTGGCAGGTTATAACAAAACCTAAGGAGGTAGGAGGTTGTATTTTTATATATGTGATGTGGAGGCCACATGGAGGTGATGTGGTAGAGGTTATGTTGAATTCCATGGTGGCAGGTCCATAGTGGCATCAGGTGGCATGGTGGTAGGTGACATGGGAGTTATGTGCGTAGGGTGGTTTGGTCGATACCATAAACCACTGTCACATGGGGATGAAGCGGTTTTGGTTTTCAGCCTTATACCATGCAACACCATTCAGATCATGTCATGTAGCATGGGAAAATGATTTTCATGACCCAAGGGATTTGTTAAACCTTGGGCACTTTCGGGATGTGACATGGAATCTCCGCCATGGACTTTCGGGATGCGACATTGGACTCTTGTGACATGGACTCTCTGCCATTGATCTCACCAAATCACCATTGATCTCGCGAAATACCTTTTATCTCTTATGGTGATTCCTTAAATAAGTGTTGTTGGGAATTTTTTGATATAACTCTCCCAATTCTGTGTGGGTGCAATGACATCCTCCTTTTCTTCTTGAGCTTCCTACCACTAATGCTATCCCTTTTCTTTGGTATTCTTCTCACATAAATTATATTGCTCATTAATATAATTCATGAACACATATAAGTGATGTGAGCATTTGAGATGGGTCTTCTGAGGGTCATTAAGGAGTGTTTAGGGGTCCGAGATCCCTTTAACTCAACATCAAGAACCAAACTTGCCTTAGAGGCCCAATTAGAATCTGCATCATTTGATGGTGGAATGGTTCTCCAGATCTTTCGATCTAGCTAATTTATCGATGGGCTTTTACTTGGTTACTAATAAGGTATCTTCCTATGAAGGTTCCTCCTTCAGTTTAAATGTTCTTTTTTTGTCTTTTATTTTATTAGATGAGTCTGATAAAATGAGATGTGCTGGTATAAACCAACTGGCAGAAGGGATTCTTAACTACTAAAGAAGGATGATCTTGGGATAACCCTCATGCTCAAGCTTGCAGACAAAGATATTCACACCTATTACAAGCACAGTACTAATACCTTAACTTGTTGGTATTTCAACATTGACTGAGATACAATTAGCGGAAGACAGATACACATGTAATAAGATGATTTCAAGAAAAATAGCTTCCTTAGATCTAACACCAATCACACATTAACACATTAATCGCATTAGATCTAAAATAGCTTGCTTTCCATCATTAAGAACAAAAGAATTGCAAAAAATATTGAATCAGATAACTTATCAATAGATTCAGAAACTCTTACCCATTACAACATCGTTTACTGAAATAAAAGTTGGAACTAATTCCTCCTCAATACAATCACATAACGCCCTTGATGAAAAATGAAATTTTGTCTCTATTCCTAAACATGACTTCTCAATTAAGGTTGTTTAGAAATAGTTCTTTACAATTCTCAAAAAGAGGGTCTTTTCCCAAAACCATCGACCCTTTCTAAAATGTCAATCCCTTTATTTATAAATAATCACTAACTAAAAATAGTTGCTACAAGTTTAAGTTAAGTAAAAAAAAAAATTATCCATGTGGCGCTTGATCTCTTTGTTCTCTAGGAATTGTCTCGTGGTTCTACTTGAGTGGATGACTCTTCTCATATTCTGACCACTTGACAAAGAGATCCTCACATGTGTTGGCATACAGGAATCTGTGTTGATCCATCGGGGCTGAAAGGATTTATTTCACTTATATTGCTCGTTCTCTGTATTTGATGATCTTGGAACTCAACCGCTATAGAACTGCCCGAGCCTTTATCGGATGCTCCGTAAACTATTGTATTTGACCTAGTGCCATGCTTGTCGTCTGTTCAATCTCCAATGTCCATGCTGAGTCTTGTTCTGCATGTCGCTTGAATATGTCATGCAGGTCGACAAAGTCTTCGGGTGAGCCGAATTCTGGGAGGCCAATGCCTTTCATCTCTCGATTGATCTTTTTCCATCTCTTTTCGCACTCAGACCACTTCTTCTCTATCTCCCACTGAGGTTCCTGGGACATACTTACCCAGTATTCAACTATTTTTCTAATCCGGGAGATGTTGCTATCCCTTAGCACTTAAATACCATGCTCCTTTGTGTCTCGGCCCTTCTGCACTGCATTGATGTAGTCAATTCTTTCCACCTCTTGGTATGCTTTTCATACCATCTCTCCACGTCCTTGCAGGTTTCTAGTTCAATAAGGGTATCTTCATGGAAATCAGCTATACCTACAGTGAAAAGATGTCGTTCATTTGTGAATTTTGCATAAACATCTTTGAACTCGCTCTTCATAAACATCGTGCCCTGCGTTGAGTCTTCATAGTAACTTTCCAAATGGTGCAGATGTTCTAACTCTTTGAATGAATATGTCAGTTCCTTTTCATATCGCTTTTCTCTATCCAATGTGACATCAGTGATAGCCATTCCTGCGCTGATAAACTCAGATGTCTTGGCATGTTCTATGATGAGAAACTTCTCCTCCGCGCTGATGAGAATTGAGCTATCCATCGTGAGCCTTATCTTCTTGGTAGTCCTATTCATAATAGCTTTCCTCTTCATGTCATAAGTGATCACCTATATATCGACGACCTCATCAATAGGCTCAGGCATTTGTTTCTCTCCCCAGGTTAGAGTGTTTCCCAAGCTCCCTAAAGTGTGTATTTGTTCAAGGACTGGTTCCTATACTTCTCTCATATGTTCTGATGGATTGTCCTCCTTCTAGTGTTCATCAGCTGATGGGGTGTCAGACAAAATTGAAGAGTCAGTGATAGGTTCAGTACTTACTTGGTGATCAGTTTTTGAGGTGTCCATCTCTTGCTATAGCACTTCCTCTTTTTGTCCTCATGATCCTAGCTCTTCTCTGGAGCTGTCTTTCGAAGTCCCCTATAGGTCAAGAAAATCAACATCTAAGACACTTTCGGCCTCATGGTCACCTTGTGGAGGGTTTTGAATTGAAGCAACTTGGAGCAGATGTTTTCTCTGGCTCCTTCTCCTCTGTGATTGGTGTTAGAGTTACCAGGGAGACCTCCAAACTCTCTTCATTGTCATAAATGGTGATCAGATCAAACAGGGGATTTGGCACACCTATTTCACTTGGCGTTCTTATAAATTCATACTAGGTTGGAATGGTCACCGGAGATCTAATATGTGTTGATGGAATGCTAGGGTTTTCCAGACCGATGATTTCCTCTTTTTGTGTTGACCATGAGACATTTAGTTCTTCTTCGATTGTAATCGGGTTGTCCGAGGGGATCCTCATCATTTCTATCAGTTGAGGATCATTCTCTAGTTGATCGATGATTCTTTGAGATCCGTATAGTAACAATAACCCTCTCCTTTGTGCCTCTGTGGTTTCTACTGCTCTAATTTATTCTCTAACCCTGAGAGCTTCTTGAGCCGACTGCTCTACTGTCTCAACCTGCTCATCCATGCGCATAGCTTTGAACCTGGTCATGTTTGGGTTAGATTTCCTCTGTAATACCTCCTCCCAGTTGTGAGAACATTCTGTAAAAATATCATCCTCAAACTTGTCATGCGTGTATGGCCAACAGGATGATGCTTGTGAAGCATGTTGGAGGACTAGGCCCTTAAGGTCATGCTTGCAAAATCGACCTGTAGGGAACCTGTATTCCAGTTGACTCAAACCTTCTTGTTTATCTTGAGTAGTGTCCTTCACTATATAAAACCCCACATGGAAGTCGTAGGGTATAAATTATCGTTTATTTTCCTTGACCAAAGTGGCGTTATATCCCTACAGGATAGTCTGATAACAGATTTCTCCTACAATAAGTCGGTCTGGGATGTGAGCAGGAAGAAAATGTGGTGCTCTGGTAGCCCTGGACACCCTGATATAGGTTGTGTGTTCGTCTAGATACCAGTGGCCTACCTTCAGGATCATTTTCTTGGTTGCTATAGACAACCTTGGGCATTACCTTTTAAAAATAATGAAGTAAACCCGGGCAATGAATTCATCGCAAATAAGGGTGTAAGATTTTTTATACCTGTTCTACCATAGGATGTTGAAGTAGAAATGAACAGGAAGTTCTGCAATGTTCCAGCTTAAATTCATACTGGCGAATACATTCCTCACACAGATTACATCTAGCATATATGAGGCCATGTGAAATGCGAGTGCTTCTCATTCTTTCAGTGTCTGAGCCTACTATACACCGATGCTCAATTGCTTGGAGATAATTTCTCCCTAGTTGAAGCTACTCCCAGAGATTGCCACAGTGTATGCCAGGGGCATCCATGCTTCTGAGAACTTGGAGCATTCCTTTTCTCCATATAGTCAGAAGATTAAAGCCATCAAGTAGATATAAGGCTCCCTTTGTTAAGCCCTAATATTGGCTCATTATCCCTTAATTGGGTCATATTACATTAGTAATGTTATTTTATTTATGTCAGCTTTATTCCATTAGTTGTAATTGTACCTCCTAGTCTCCTATATATACCAAGGAGACATTTTCATTTGGAATCATCTTGTACTTGAACATTTATGTGGTGTAAAAGGAGGTTGCCCCTTCGAAGAGGCTTATTATCTGAAATTCTCTCTTTTTCAAGGCATTGAGTACTTATTCTGAGGTTTTTCTATGCTATATTGATATTTGGTTCTTAACATATGGTATCAGAGCTCAAGGTCTTGGGGTTTCACTGCTACATCTGAGATACCGTGGAATTTTCGCTATAACTATTTTTCTACAACGATTCAGAAGGAATGGCTTGGAGTATATTTAGTATATGGATCAAGGTACATTGGTTTAAAAATGAAGCTCTTGAGGCCTTATACTTTCAGAGATACAACCTTTTTAAGATAGGGTTCTGGAATCATCCTGAATTGAGTCATTGCGGAATTTTTGCTATAAATTTTTTTCTGTAACATTTCAAACCCTAAACTCTGAAGGATATTTTCATAAATTAGTAAGGTATCTATGGTATAAATTTCAGCATCTGGCTAATCTTAAATTTGTAGATACACCCTGTGGAAGATAGGGTATCTAAAGGTGTTCTGGGTAAAACAATAATAAATTCTTCCTAGAGTATCCAAGTTGAGTGAGACCATTTGCATTGGATAATGAACATCCTATAGTATTTCTAGTATAAGTTTCATAATTTTATATCAATTATTTTGTGCGGGGCACGCTATACAAGTGAGATCTTCTAGAAAGGACAAAACGAAGCAAGTTGTGGGGAAGTTACCATAAATTCCACTTGGCACATCCAATTTTTATCAGACCTGGGGCATTGAAGAGAAGAAATATTAGAGACCTACAAAAAATAAAATCTCATACTTAGAAGGGCCAAAATTTTGGAGATACAATAAAAGGAAGATTGTCTAGCAGAACCACCTCAAAATCAAGGTTTAAAGTGATACTTGGCCAACATGCCACCAAAAAAGGGAACTTTTACACCAAATAAGCCTCCAGACAATCCTACTTGGACTCTTGATGAAGGTGAAGAAATGCGTAGGGACATAAA
>JASDQU010105847.1:16426-36065 GCA_032191745.1 Picea mariana
CCGAAACGAGAAGCCCGGAGGTGCTGCAATTGCTCAGGCCGCCGTATCAAGCTGCAACGCAATGCACGTAGCCATAGAAACAACGGATTCAACTCAAACGATTCTTTCACGCAGTGAAACGTTGGAGAGAAGTTCGCAAGAGGCGACGGAGGTTACGGCTTCTTCACCGTTGCCTGCGTCTTCAGTTTCTGAAAACCAAAGCTCATGTCATGCTGTGAACAATGTGGGCTGAGTTATTCATATGGGTTGATTTATTTACATGTAAATTTATTCAGATAGGCTGGCTTTGTTTTGAAATATCGTCGGTATCTGATTGACGAAATCCCGATTTGTCAATCTACAGCCAAACTTCTGTCGAGTTGTAATTGCAGCGGAATTATAGTTGATTTTGGTTGTAATGACAACTTCCAAAGGACTTGTATTGGAAGATTGGTTATGTCCCATGCATATTGTATATAATAAATGGTTATATCCCAACAATACATTTAAATGGAACGGATTTTAGTACGATCAGCATTGGTGTTAGTAGATAATTAGATTGGTGAAAAATGCTTGGACAGCACTAATGCCATTATATATCTCTTCCAACAAAGAATAATCCCAAAGCTGTCACGAAAAGTTAACCGGATTTGACTATTCAGTCTTTATGTCGTTTTATTGGCATACACATACACAGTCTTTAAATTAAATATATGTGCCTTTAAATATCTTACAAATTATTTATAAATATTTATATAGTAATAATTACTGAATAAAGTTATTATTATTTTAAAGGACAATTTATACAGTTTGAGAATTGGGAATTGTTATGCATTTTTATTTTCTTTTATAATTTTAAATAAGTTTTTTTAATAATTATTAAAGTTAATAAAATTAACCATAATTACTTTATTAAAGTGGTGGTTGATATATTTATTTCATTAGTTTGAAAAATAGAATGGTTATTATTAGTTATTAACTAATAATAATAACTTTGTCCCCTAGGTGTAGGACAGTCAGTGACGGAGTGTGTTGTTAAGCCACTCCGTGATGTTAAAGTCACCGGTTCGAAACTTGCGGGGACAAAAAATCCAACCATGTTAAGGGTTGGTGTGGCTCAGGCCGGGTGCGATCCCCGAGTAATTTTGACGGCTTAGATGCCCCTGAGTGCAGTTTCTCAAGCCACAGGTTAATCGCGAGCCAACAGGTCCCGCACAAATTAACAAACAAAAAAAAACTAATAATAATAACTATTATTCTTTTATATTAATAAAAATAACTATATGTAGACTAATTGGGGTAGACCCATTGGCAAATGTACTCCATGCTTGCTGGCTGTCATGATAGTGGCCAGTTGCCCATTCCTCAGTAAAAAAAATAATTATATTAATTATGATGGATTAATAATAATTATTAATATTTTTAATTATTTTTTTTAATATTATATTAACAACTTTTTATTGTAATATTGTATTATTAATAACTCTAATCTTAATTTTAATGAGATTAATTTTAACTTATTTATAATTAAGCAGAAAAGCTTACACTTATTGGAAATGGGCACAATTAATGATCTTTTAATTTAAAATCTTAATCTATGGTTAACAATTGAAGATGGGCATATTTTTAGTCGTCCACCTAAATCAATGTGATTTATTGTTCATAACTTTCTTGCATTTATAAATGTATCAGTGACCATATAATTACCACTTTTAAATGATTAACATAAATTAATATCTATGTAAGCCAGGTTTGAATAATTAAACTGCACAATGAACTTTAGTGAGCGTTTTTACTAAAATTTTTTTAACTCATCAGTAGTTTTACCAACAGTAAGCCTTTCAGCGTTCACCACGGCTGTGCTAGTTTTTATTCACCTCTATAGTCTACTATCCATATCGTTTAATATCGTTTATCTTCTTCACGGTTAAATTGGGTGACATTTTTCAACAAACACATCATCCAGATTGATAGTAGAAGGGAATTAAACTTCCAGACGGGGATATCAACTGCCTGTCAAAATTGAATGCGAATTGGTTGAAAGAGTTACAGGGAGTTCGCACTGCGTGTGGAGGATAACATTACGGTAACTCACATCATCCTTAATTTACTCACAATCATCCTTAATTTAAGGGTATGGATCTGATTGCACTCAATAAGAACTCAGTGAAGGCGAATCTGTTTAGCTAGCAACACTATCTACCACTAACTAGCCGCTAACTCGCGGCTGGTGAACGCCGAAAGGCGGCTGTGCGAATATCTGTGCGAATAAAATGCGAATAAAATAACGTGAGTGCCATAAATCAATTAATTAACAGTGAATCGTTCACACTAACGTGAGTGCTTCGAACTTATCTGGGGCTTGCGAAAAGGCAGTGGCGTATGGGTTGTCTCCTTCCAGAAGGCAGTGGCGCGCGCATGGGTTGTCTCGAGCAATGTGGTAATTCTTCCCACTATTATTTCTCTAATAAATCAAATTTTTAATAAAAGCAGGTGGGAAATTGAAACATGAAGGGAATCCACGCGGCCATAAGCGTCAAGGGAGATGGGAAGTTGAAACGCTGAGGGGAGATTTAATCCACACGACCATAAGTATCCGCCCTGGTAAAAAAATGACGGCGCTCATCCAATTTCACTGTTAATTGAAACGCCCACGTGCCATATTCATCCGTTCAGTAATAATAATTTCTGTTGTTATTTCTTAATCACTAAACGTGGCAATCTGGTAGTGAGCAAGTAAATTTTTAATTTTATTTAGTAAATGTGAAAAAGTAATCACATAAACGTACCTCGCGGAAGATAATTTATCAAAATCTCATCCATTGATTAGAGAGGACGACTAAGAATATGCCAGCATCTTCAATTGCCAACCCTAAAATTGAAATTTATAATTAAAAGGTGATTAATTCTGCCTATTATCAATAGGTATACCCTTTCGGCGTAACTACCACTAACTAGCACAACCGCTAACTCCCTAATACTTAACAAAAAATACTACGAGATCTTTCTTTCCACGATTTCCGAATTTTTGATTGTTGATTGGAAGCTGAAAGGGATTTGATTGTTCTCCCTATTGATTGTTTGAAAATGACAGCTAAACATTCTACTATATGTTGGCAACTTTTTATAACTCATTGCTGTAGAACGAACGTAACCACAGGCCAATCACTTGCAGTCATCCTGTCTAGAAATGTAAGTTACGCGCAAGGTAGGAATTGAGTGCCAACTCTTCTCAGTTACGCTCCAGAGTTATTAATTCAAGGAGTAATTAGTTGTATATCCCAGATTTGCAGGGTCACTTGCAGTCATCCTGTCTACAAATGTCCAACTTACGCGCAAGATAGGAATTGAGTGCCAGATCTTACCAGTTCCGCTCCAGAGTTATTAATTCAAGGAATAAAATTAGTTGTATATCCCAGATTTGCAGCTTACGATGGAAAAAAATTCTTAAACCGATATTAAACCTAGTTCTTCCCATCGTCTTCAGAATATCATTTCGAAAATTCTGTCACCATTATAATAGATTATTGAGTAGTCAACAACCAGTAAGTCGTGCTTACTGAAAGGATGCTCTCTCAAGTTTCAAGCTGGCAAATTAAGGGTTAACTACACAACTGGTCGATACGCGGAGCTGATTACAGGTCGAAAATTCTACTCTGGAATCAGTAACTGATTGAGTTCGGAATAAAGTGGTTGTTGCTAGATTGTGAATCGATCTGAGGTTAAAATTTTTCAGGTGCCACAGTAAGTAGGGTTGAGTGTAGGTTAAGGATAGATATTCCAAAAAGAATATCAGACCAAAGAAGGTTTTTAATTTGCGTACAGGTTTCTGAATGATATTCCATTCGGTTTAGGATAGAAGTGCTCAATGCGTTCACAGATCCATGTATGTTAAACCCTAGATTCTAGTTGTATTGTATCTGCAATTGTTTGTTACATGATCCCCAAGGTGGAGCTGGCCATGGATTCCTTCTTGAATTTTGAAAAGACATAGTAATCACTGTGATAAATAAACCTAGCAGAAATATTACCCTATCAGAAATATCAACCCTAGATAATCCACTCCAGAAATATTAACCCTAGATAATCCACTCCTCTACAGTGGCATTGTTAACACTAATTCCCAGAGGTTGTTGAAGAGTAGAAGAAATTAACAGAGGTAATTATCAAACCACTTTTGAAATTGGGATCTGTAAGATTTAGATTTGTTTAAGTTTTAAATGTTAGGCTAGTTATGACATTCCAAATTTGTTTGTTTGTTTGTAATAGTTGGTTAAGAAATGCATTAATTTTCCATTGGGCTATGGGGTTTGTATTAAAGATGAGGATCACATTCAACTTTTTATGAGGTGTGAGGTTTTGTTCACACAGAAGGGCAGTAAAACTGTTGGATCTATTGAGATTAAATGAGGTGAATAAGATAGAAAAGCTATGAGAATTCACTAAGCAAAGGAGCAACTAAGAATTCCCTTACTCAAATTCAGATGAAAAACATATAGACCATTAAAAGACCACAAACAAAGTATACAAGATAAATTATGTTCTATTGACTTCATTTTAATGATTAGAATCTGAAACACATAAATGATCACAGAGAATAAGAAAACATTAACTTGTTTTAGAATCCTGTGAATAAACTTGTTTTATTACTATTGGATCCTTTGAAAAGATTACAGAATAGCCTGAAACACATAAATCATCACAGAGAATAAGAAAACATTAACTTGTTTTAGAATCCTGTGAATAAACTTGTTTTATTACTATTGGATCCTTTGAAAAGATTACAGAATAGCTCACGAGTGCAAAATCAACCCTCAATACTTCGAAGGAAGAAGTATTTATACAATTATTTATACATAAATGACTAGGATATTATGGAGAAAGTATCTAACTAATTAGATCTCATATTACAAAATATAGGAATTTTGTCGATGTATTCGGATCCTTGGTGTTGCTTTTGTGGAAGTAGTTGGTGACTCATATCTTTGACTTGGCTCTCCATTCTGATTGAACCTCAAAATTACCATTTACTCAAGTAAAGAACAAACATCTTCCCATCTCTTTTTACTAGGGATGGAAACCTTGAGTAACTTTCTCCTCGTCCATATGAGTATACTTGGAAAAAGTGGGTTTGGTAATGAAAATATGTTTTATCTCGTGTTGGATACTAAGGTCCAACTAATGTCTCTAGGAAGGCTTTACGACTAATGCTTCCTTGTATTCATTTTCCACTGCACTAATCTTTGACATAGTGATTAGCTTGTCATTGACTAGTCCAGGAAGATCTTTCTTATGTAGTACTTCAATCTTTCTAAAAAATCTTTGAACTCCAATGTCCATCACCTTAGCCTTCTCCTCTAGCTACACCATCAATCATTTCTTGGTCAAGACCTTCTTGACCTCAAGGATAGTCTCTGTCTTGTCTTCAATATCCATTTCTTTTAACTCCTGCTGGTTTTTCGAGTTTAGGAATTTGATGAGCTCAATGGCCTCTATAGGTCTTTCTCCTAGCTCTTATCTTATTTTCCCAATTGTTTCTCTGGCCTTCTATACCAATTCATGTTGTTCAAAGATGATCTGTATGGATGGCCATATTTTTGCCATGGACTTGCTAATGTCCACCCATATGTTTTCCTTGTCTTTGGATAAGGTCTTTTCCATGGAAATCTCTTTCTGTAGCTGTTGAAGTTGTTGACTAAGCCTCTGAGACTTATGCATTTCTGCATGATAACTCGTATGGAACATAGACTTCATTTCTTGGATGTTTTTTACTTCTTCTTGCAATTTCCTGATTTCCTCCCCTTGAAGGGACATGTCTTCCATAGATTTCACAAGTTTCTCAGATGCATCTGGAACTTGCACTAGAATAGTTGATGAAATCTCTATTGATGTAGCTTCTTTTGTTGTTCTCACTCCTGTCAAGGGAATTCCTCCAATGGGGTAATGGCCATCTATACATTTTTTTCTTTCTCCTTGATCAATTTATCCATTTCTTCCTCCATCTCTCTTATCTGTGCATTATGTTCCATGATAAGCTTCAACATCACTTTTTTGTGCCCTTCAATTTCAACCACCTCCTTTGCTTGTGAATCCTCAGTAGCTTGAAGTTTTAGTTGCTTTCTAAATGATGTTATGTCAGCATTCTTCTTTTTCAATAATTCCTCAACTACCTTCACATTTGATGGGTCATATCCAATCTTCAACACTAACTCTTCTAGTGATTTGATCTTCTTGTCCTTGGCCAAAGAAGAGATTTTCTCCAGCTTTAATTGGGATTGGATGTTATTCAGAGACACCTACAATTTTGAAGCAATCAATGAGGTGTTTGTCAATGTGGAGAAAATCACTCCCCTGTTTTCTTGTGCATGTCCATTTGGTCCAGTGGATGGACCTCTTTCACATCAAACGCAAAAAGAAGTCTTCTTGTAATCAACAGTTGTCCTTGGATGAGGAACTTGAGATTGCAGGAATTCCATTTGCATTCTTCTTTTCTCTGTGTTAAATGCTGATAGTAGTCTATGTTGGGCAGTGGAGGTCTACTTCTAGAACTGAGCATATGTGTTGTTGATTAGGAGTTCATTCCTCTTCTTGATCTGTTTGTACTTGTCAAAGATATTTGGCCCTGTTTTCTCATGAGAGGATTTAGCTAACAGAGTAGTGTCTGATTTCTTTTTAGATGAAGATGTGAACACTATGAATTGACTGTCTGAAAAGGTTGAGGAATGTGGTCCCTCCATGAGTATTGTGGACTGCATCTCTCCTTCTTTGAGCATGTATGGTATGTGACTAGTTTTGGCCATTTTTTTGTAGACTTGGAAGTCTTCTGCTGACACCTCTGTGACTGAAGAGGAAACCTCTTTCCTTGCTCTATTTTTTGTTTTTATTTGAGGTGTGTTGGTATTTGAAGTAGTGATAGGGAGAGGTTGTTCTTTTGTTTCCAACAATGTGTTCTCTTGCCAATTTATCTGATTCATATACTTTTCCACCTTTTGCTTGTGTATGTGAGCATGAGTGCTCTTTTGTTTGACCCTGAGCTCTAAGATGACACCAAATGGGTCATAATTCCATGTGAAACTATGAGTGAAGTTGATTTGTTTCAAGAGGTTGTCTGCCTCTTCTCCTGTAGCTCTGTTGTTACATATGAAAGAACCATTTTGGGTCTTGATTCTGAGTTGTTGTTTCCTATTGACTAAAACAAAATGGATATCATCAGATTTCACCATCTGCTTGATGTATTCCAATGAAAATATCCTTATAGGGAGGCATTCTGGCAGTCTATATGGTGGAAATTCACATCCATACACTCTTATTTTAGTGTGGTTTTGGTATAAATACCAATCTCCTATTTTGGCAAGATTAGAGAGGTGAAGGATTCTCTGAATTTCTTCATTGATTCTTGGCTTTGTTATGTTGCTCAACATGCAAACTACTAGGTGGTAAAATTGATCAATGAAATGCTTGAAGCTAAATCCAGTTGAATTTTTCCTCACTAGTGAGGTCCATGAAGTCACTGATTGTGGATTTCCTTCCTGGTCCAATTTCTGAAGAGCACATGAAAATCTCTCTGACTAGAAAAAAAAGAATAGGTACACCAACTTTGAGGAATATCTGAACATTCCTTTTGTTGAAAACTTGAAAAACTGATCATGTATGTTATTAGCCAAAAACTGACTAAAGTCAAATTGAACTGTGCCTTTTTCTTCTGTGGAAAAAATAGACAGAAAACCTAAGATAGGTTCATCTACCCATTCATCTGAAAAGTATCCTAACAGGTAATAGAGGATAGAAATAATCTGGTTTTCCCTAATAGAGAAGATGGAGGATGGATAGGGAGGGTTTTTCTTAGGAAATTAAGCATCTTATGGCAGAAAGATTTTGAAATCTGCGCTCTTTGGGGGAAGGAGAGCTTATGGTAAAGGTAGTTCAAGGCTTCGATAGAAAATGGAATTGAAGAGTGAATTTTTTGGATCTCTAACATATGATTAATGGATTTGGGGGGTAATGGGGAAAAGGGTTTCGCCAGAAGAGAAAACTATGGACCTTTGGCTGAGAAAATAATGGGCTTGACATTTTAGGGAAAATTCTGGGAAGTGGAAGGTTTGAGGGAACATTAATAAGGGAAAATTGGACCCCCAGAGTCCAATTGCATTGCTCTGATCCAGGAAGATATTCTTTAACCATAAGTGTAACTCACATAAATTGAATTCACACTTCGGCTCTGTAATTTTGTAGCCTTTATCTGCCAAGGGAATACAATCTTGGTCAATGGGAGGGAGAAGGATCAGATTCTCAGACGTCTCAGCGGATTTAGGTTTGGGAGCCATGAATAACATAGTTCTGAGTTGAATTAATGGAGGACTGTAATTAACCAGGTTAATTGCGTTTGTCGATAGTGAAATTTGGCGGTAGTCGGCTTGAGAGATGGATTTGGCACACTGTCAACAATGTATTGATATGCAAATAGTGTCACAATGTTGAAGAAACAAGGTTTTACAATGCAACGGGGGTGTCTATTATTGCGCGAGGTGATGACGACGTGAATAACGGTCACAGGGAGGGAATTTATTGGTCAACGGGTATATGGAGTGTGACGTGTGACAGGTGATAGTGGGGTATGGTGGCAGAGTTAGGTGGGNGGGGGGGGGGGTTTAAAATGCTGAGAGGGTGACATGTTAGGTGGGGCCAACACGATGGAAACCACTTTTCTAGACCCCCCCCACCATTAAAGGCAGAAAGCTTGGGGAGGTCCGAAATGCACTGATGGCCATTGATCTGGGCACTGCTAGATGTCTCCAATGAAATATTTGCGCCTTTTAATCACAACATGACAAAGAGTCTTATCGAAAATAAAACTTAGGATAAAATCATATAATGGGTACCGCTAAGCTCACCCTTTCTCATTTTTCTCCAAGGTTTTATTTCATAAGGTAAAAACATCAAAGTTTACTCAAATAAAGAGAAACACCACTAACGTAACTCCTAACCTAAACAACTAACTTATTAATCGAGATTAATTATTACTCTAACCTAGCTAATTTGCAAAGATTAAACTATTTGGCCAAATTTATTCACTAACCTATCAATCTAAATTTAAAAGGTTTTATCATGATTATTAGGTATGAGTCAAACCAAATTTATTTTTCATGGGGTTTTATATTTTCTCTCTTTTTTTTTATACCCTCTTTTTTTTTTCCTTTATTCTTTTTCTTTTCTTTTATTTATTCCTTTTCTTTTGTAAATCATTTTCATAATAAAATATTATTTACAAAAAAATATGACTCATCCAACATTACACCACTTAGCAAAAAATAGAATGAAGAGGTAAATGTTAAAACTAAAGTAATGTTGTTTGGATTTTCTAAATTATGCTTTGTGGTAATTGATAATTCATCCTAATAATTTGTTAACATGTTTAGTAAAAGTGAAAAAACAAACACGATGAACCAAAAAATTCATAAATATAAGGGAATTTGTTAATCATGTTTAGTAAAAGTGAAAAAGTAAACATGATGAACCAACAAATTTATTACCATAAACAACTAATAAACAACACCCGTTACCATAATATGAAAACAAATTTGTATATAACCACAACAAATGTGTTTATGGTATGGAGTCAACCATTAATAAGAGTATGATAATATTGTTAATTTCTTGGTTCAAATGTCTACCATAACAAAATTGTCTCAATGAAATGTATAAAATTACAAATTAAGCGATTGCAACACCTATCCCATATCTATAACACTTGGGGACATATATATATATATATATATATCAATTATTAAGATAACACAAATATGAAACAATTCTATTTGGCACTAATTCTTGTTATTTCAGGCATGTATATAAAAGGAACNATATATATATATATATATATATATATATATATATATATATATATATCAATTATTAAGATAACACAAATATGAAACAATTCTATTTGGCACTAATTCTTGTTATTTCAGGCATGTATATAAAAGGAACACTAGCACAAATCCATCTTAAATCCAAATGTTTTAATCATAGATTGATTTGCATCTCACTTGTTTTATTATCCCCCTATGCCCTTAATATACATGAAGGTAATATAGATCTATGTTAGTTAAGAAAAAAAAAACCTATACTTCTTTGCAAGTAATAAATAAGTATCCCCATGACTATATCTATATATATATCTATATATATTGGGAGAAATCAACTAGTAAGAGGAAACCCACATTTAAATGCCAATTGCATTTAACTTCCGTGGTATTGTATTAGAATCTCATGTGGTCTACCATCACAACATGTAATTCATCCCATGACACAGTAGCACTATATAAATAAACCAACATGAAACAACCACTTTTTTCTCCAATATCTATAATGTTTGTTCCAATATTTAGGCATCTCCCTCTCAACCACTCTCAAACTCAGGGAAAGGTACACCCTTCTCTTATTGAAGTCTCTTGGGAATCATTTCCTTGTTATGCCAAGGAAATTCCTAGACCTGGTATAACTAGAGGATTAATAAGTAGTGGTGTAGCTATTATGAGTTCCTTGACTAAGACTATCTATAGTAACTGTCTATCTATCTATCAAGTCTACCAAGATGTGACTCTTTTATATTACAACTCACGTTGGATTATAGGTTGGATTGTAGGTTCCTATGATAATGAAATCTTTATATGACATCACATAACAATTAAAATAACATATTTAAAGCTAGTGTGTAAAATTATTGCTATTGTTTATATCTTAACTTGATTCTTTTCTACACATAAAAAATGTTGTAGTATTCCATATATAAAATAGCATGCAGAACATAAAAATTTTAGCTAGAAATGGCATAACAACAGTGATATAACTAGAACAATACCAAAATAACATCAGAAAGAGCACCCTGATTAATTATAGCAATGTTCACTTGCCTCTCCGAGGGGGAAACCTCCAGCAGAGCAGAGTTATATTACAATAATATCCAAGACAAAACTTCTCATACCCTATACTATTATTTATACTAAATCTATCTATCCAAAAAAATAATCTAGAGGAAGATTCTTCTAGAAGCGAAAGATTCTATTAGGTCTTCTTACAGTTGAATTATTCCTCCTTATTGCTAGGCCTTATTAATATTGACCTTTATTACATGGAAATATATTATTCTACCCACTTGAGGGGTTAGGTAGGTTAGGTCCCTAACATGCCCCCCTCCTTAAAACCATCCTTGTCCTCAAGGCTTGAGATGAGGAAATTGTTGCACAATGTTAGCTGGCTCTGAGGTCGCATCTATGGGAGTTGTATCTTTCCACTGGACTAACACTTCCTTGATGGTGCACTGATGAAGACGAAGCTCATGCTGGTCTAAAATTACTTGTGGTTGCAACTAGATGGAACCTTCTTCATCCAACTCGGGAAGGCTGGTCTGAGTTTGGAACTTAGTTCTAATCACCTTGTTTAAGTAGGAGACATGAAAAACAGGATGGAGCTTAGAAGAACTAGGAAAATATAACTGATAGGTCACTTGCCCCATGCGCTTGAGAACTGTATAAGGACCATAAAATTTGGGCACTAGCTTCTCACAATGTTCGGCCTTGAGTGAAGTTTGTTTATAAGGTTGCATTTTAAGAAATACCTAGTCTCCTTCAAAAAATTGACGTTTTGATCCACCTTGATCGGCTTGTTTCTTCAAGCGATTCTAATCCATGACCAAATTATCTTTGAGGGTATGAAGAATAACTTCTCGAACTGTAAGTTTTTGGTCAACCGCTTGAACCTTCGAGACACCTGACATGTAGGAGAGAACGAAAGGTGGATTTTGGCCATATACTACTTCAAAAGGAGTCATGTGAGTAGTTGTATGGTAAGAAGTTTTTTACCACCATTCAACTAATCGTAACCATCGAGCCCATTAATTTTACCTTTCAGAGGCAAAACACCTTAAATAAGTCTCCAAACACTTGTTGACAACTTCAGTTTGACCATTAGTCTGGGGATGATAGGCGGTGTTGAGATGCAATTGGGTTCCCTATAGCCTAAACAGTTCTTGCCAAAAATTGCTGATGAAAGTGGTGTCTCGATCAAAAATAATAGAATGAGGCATGCCATGAAGCTTGAAGATATGATCCATGTAAATTTGAGCCACGGTGAATGCAATAAATGGATGTTGAAGAGAACATAAATGATCATACTTGGAAAGATGATCAATTACCACCATGATGACTGACTTATTGTCTGATTTAGGTAATCCCACAATGAAATCCATAGAGACATCCCTGCAAATAGTGGGTTGAATGAAAAGAAGTTGGAGTGTGCCCATGGCTTTGATTATTTCTCCCTTGTTACGTTGACAAACATCACATTCTTCCACAAAAGTTTGAACGTCCTTTTTCATACCATCCCAGAAGAAAGAATGTTTGACCCTATCATAGGTTTTGGTAAACCTTCAGTGCCCAGCTATGGGAGTATCATGAAGCTCATAAAGCACCATGGATTTAAGTTGTGACTATTTACTTAAATACAAACGGCCTTTGTAGCAAAGATCATCATTGTGAAAAGAGTGGCTTGGGAAAACTGAATAATTTTCTTGCAATTGTTGGATCAAATGAGAAATTTGAGGATCTTTTAGCCATTCCCGACGAATATCTTGGAGCCAATCTGGTACAATGAAAGATAGGGAAAAAAGAGATCCTTCATCTTCATAGTTTTGGGAAAGTGCATCAACAACTACATTTTCTTTTCCTTTCTTGTTAATGATCTCATAATCATATCCAAAGAGCTTAGCTACCCATTTTTGTTGCTCTTGAGAGGAAGGTCATTTCTCTAGAAAATACTTGAGCCTTTCATGATCTGTCTTAATTTGGAAGTTTTTTCCCAAGAAATAAGGGACCCAAAGATCCACTACATGGAGAATAACCAACATTACCTTTTCATAGATTGATTGGCCCAAATGGTGTTCTAACAATTGTTTGTTGGTAAAGGCCAAAGGCCTACCCTCTTGAATAAGGACTACTCCAGTTCCTCTCCTCGAAACATCACATTACAGGACACGGGTCTTTGTGATATCAGGAAGGGCCAAGACCGAAGTAGTGCACATAGTCACCTTCAATTCTTTAAATGCCAAATCAACTGCGACAGTCCAAGTGAAAGAATTATTTTTAAGTAGAGCAGTGAGAGGTGTCATAATATTTCCATAATTGTGAACAAACTTGTGATAATATCCTATCAAACCCAAAAAACCACGCAATATTTTGATAGTCTTGGGGTGAGGCCAATCATGCATTGCTTCAATATTCTTAGGATCCACTTGGACACTAGCATTGCCAACAAGATGACCAAAGTACTTGACTTATGAGGTGCCAAAGGAACATTTAGAGTGTTTGAGGAAATTTTGATGCTGAGAGAGTAGATGAAGAACTTGATCCACATGGGCAAGATGAAATTTCCAAGTTTTACTATAGATGAGGATATCATTAAAGAAAATTACAACAAAATGACAGAGAAAAGGACAGAATACATGATTCATGAGGCTTTGGAAGGTGGAGGGGGGATTACATAGGCCAAAGGGAATGACCAAGAGATCATAGTGACCCTCATGAGTTCGAAATGAATTCTTGGGGATGTCAACATCTTGCATACATATCTGGTGATAGCCAAAATGTAGATCAAGTTTAGTGAAATACTGAGCACCACTCAACTCATCCAAGAGATCATCAATGATGGGAACAAGAAATTGTCCTTGATGGTGAGTTTATTGAGGGAACGAAAGTCACGAAACATGCACCAAGTACCTTCTTTCTTAAGTAACATGACCATAGGATAAGAATAAGGCTTGGTACTAGGGAGGATAACACCCTCTTGTAGTAATTCCTACACTATTTTCTCATTTTCATTATTTTGGGAAAAGGGGTGATGATAAAGGTGAACATTGGGAGGAAGAATGCCAGGAACAAGGGGTATGAAATGATCATGAACACCACGAGAAGGAGAAAGTCCCTAAGGAGTGAAAAAAATAGCTTGGTGTTTGGAGAGAATAACTTGGAGGCCAGCATGCACACAGGGTGTCTCAACCGCGTGAATAGAATGGATTTGAGAAATAATACCGAAGTGTCCTTTCTTCTGGAGATTTTCCATGTGATGGGAACTGGTGATCTCAGGAGAGCCAACTGTGAGACCTTAGAAGTGATACCTTTGTCCCCCCTATTGGAATTGCATGGTTAATTCCTTAAAATCTATAAGAATGGGACCCACGGTGCGTAACCATTCAACACCTAGCACAATGTCACAAATTCCAATTTCAATGGAAAACATATGAGTTTTCAGGTGGTAATGTCCAATTTGAAGACGCACATTTTCACAATGCCCACCACATTTCATGGACCCACCATTAGCTATCAGGATTTAAAAATTATTGACACCACGAATGTAAGAATTGGTTTCATGGGCAATATGATGATGAATAACATTGTGGGTGCTACCATTGTCAACAAGGATGATGACATTCCTATTCTTAATATAGCCAATGAGATTGAGGGTTTGTTGAGAAGAGAAGACAATGAGGGCATGCAAGGAAATGAGTGGTTCAATTTCATGTGGATCAACGAACTCCTAGGTAGCATCAGGAAGGGAGGGCTCTTCAACAAGTGAAGTTGTCACATCTTCTTCGAGAACATCTTCGGAAATGGCCATAAAAAGTTTTTGTTCCTTACACTTGTGTCTTGAAAAATATTTTTCATCACAATTATAGCAAAGAACCTTTAGTTGGCATTCAACCATTCCAGACCTAGTTAATATCTGGACCTTGAGGGGAGTGATAGTGGGTTTAGGATTAATGGTTCGAGAGTGAAGAACAAAAGAGGGAATTTTTTTCTTGAAAAAAACAACTTGTTGGGCCTCTTTATCATTTTTAGTAGATTCCAACCAAGTCTAAGGGCATAGCTTCCAACCAAGTCTAAGGGCAGGCCATGAGAACGTCAGATTGAATTTCATCCTTTAGGCCACTGATAAAGAATTCACGGAAGAAAGCATATAACATGTCCTCGGTTCGAAAGGCCAAATTCTCAAAATGAGTTATAAAGTCATCCATTGTGCCTGACTGTTTCAACTTGGTGAAATGATCGAAATAGTGGGTATTAGTGTCAAAGTGGTCATAGAGCTCTGCAACAAATTGGGTCCAGGAAATATACCCCTGACGTGAATTATTACTCCATTTCAAAGTTTTTCCAACTCATCAGTAATACCATGCAAAGGAAAATAATGCAACATTTGAGTGACCCAACCCGTAGGATCAGAGACATCAAATTTGTTAACCTCAATGCAAGGAAGACGAGGGTCACACTGAAAGGATTTCGATTGAAAATGCAGAGGATGAAAGGAATCAACATCGGGTTGGTCCGAGGAGGAAGGACCCGAAGAGTGGTTCAACAACTGGTTGGCAGCAGACTAGAGGGCGTTAAATTGGTTCATGAATTTGGATTCCATGGTGTCAAATTTGTGATAGACTTGGGTCTCGAATTGTGAAAGTGGGAATTGGCAGAGCCAGTTTCAAATGTCATATGTTGGATGGATTCCTGGGCTTGATTGATGGAAGCTTACAGGTGTTGGTTGTGAGTGGTGTCCATTTGGAGAGGGGAAGTGCGGGTAAAGAAAAATGGGTGGGTGGGACAACCAAAAAGAACTTATAAGTGATAGGTACCATGAAAATCAGGGAAAGAAGTGAAATATAATGGAATAGGTGGAAAAACAAGGAAGTTGAGAAGGGGTTGGGTCCACTAAAAAAAAGGATTAAAAATGAAAGGTATGACTATGATCAGGGAGAAAAGGGGAATCCAATGGGATAGGTCCCAAATAAGTGTGTTGATGGGACCACTATACCCTCTACGGAGTTCTAAATCGACCTGAATAATATTGCAATGAAGAAATTCCCAAATGCTTAATAGGAAGAAATGTGTAGTAATTTCACAACCAAAATGCAGAAGGCATAGTTGGACGACAATAGATATTGTCTGTTTTCTTTTTGTTTCCATCCCAAGGGTTACGGTATTTAGTTTTTCTATAGATAAGGTTTTTCCCTATGCTATAGCTCACTAATACACGTGCAAGGTCCAAGAGTAGTACATCGCCCAATATCTCAGGGAACCAACTAAAGAGAATATATCATTCCCGTAGTCGTACTACTTGACTACCCAGGTACTAGAGAGTATCTTCCTAAGTGTTCTTCACGGTGGCACTATAGGAGTCAAGCGACCAATTGAGTTATCTACAAATGGCTTCAGAAGATCTAGGTCGATTTGTATATAGGTGTTGTCTGATGCACTACCACTTGAAGGGGTACCAATAGGGGTTACAAGGGTGGCCAATAGATGTGCGCTTGAGTACCTCTTTTATTTCCTGGATGTATTACTCCCCGACCACAGGTTTATGTACATAACAATAGATATCTGTAGCTTTAAGATGTCGTAATACGTCTCTACACTGGAAAAACAATTACAAACATTTTTTTGCCGAGGAAAGTGCTATGATACTAATTTTAGTATTCCAGATAGAAAATAGTATGCAGAACAAAAATATTTTAGCTAGAAATGGTAGAACAACAATGATATAACCAGATCAATACCATAATAATACCATAATAACATGAGAAAGAGAATCTTGATTAATGATATCAATTTTCACTTGCCTCTTCTAGGGGGCATCCTCCAGCAGAGCAAAGCTATATTACAATAATATCCAAGACAAAACTTCTCATACCCTCTACTCTTATTTATAATAAATCTATCTATCCAAAAGAACAATCTAGAGGAAGATCCTTCTAGAAGCGTAAGCTTCTATTATGTCTTCTTACAATTGACTTATTCCTTCTTATTGCTAGGCCTTATTAATATTGACCTTTATTACATGGAAATATATTATTCTACCCACTTGATGGGTTAGGTAGGTTAGGTCCCTAACAAATACCTATATAGTGGAGATGGAAAATCGAGAGTAGTAACTAAAGAAACTATAATCTATTTGTTTATAAATAATTATATTAGATTTATCAAATCTAATGACTTATTTATCTATATTTTCAAGACCTTCTTAATGCTCCATTCCTAATTTCAAGTATTGTAATTCCTCTATATTTCATTAGATTTTTTTCCTCCTAGGATGTCATAGGTTCAAATCCAAAGAGGGGTAGGGTATATACACCTCCATAGATTTAGCAATCAAATTTTTTTGTAGAGATGACTTGTTGCCCCACAAACAAGGGGGTCTTATACATTGATTTGGTGTTTGACTCTACTATGACCTTAAAATTATTATTATTATTATATTTTTTAATTAATATTGACTAGCATGGCCACATAATTAAAAGTGGTTGATACACGCCAATTGATTCAATTTTCCACCTTTTTTAACTAGTGGCACACATCGGTGTATACCAACCACTTTTAATTATGTCGTTGTGTGAATTGACAATCAACGTGTATGGGGAGGATTAGTATATTTGTGAAATAAAATATAAATATAATTATGATTGAAAAATCTATAATATTTTAGTATGGTCAACAATAGTTGACCATGTTTGTCTATGATTTACTTTGGTTGACCATTTTTTGTTATGTTTGACCATGGTTTGTATTGGCTAGTCATGGTTGATTATGATTGACTCTACTTAATGATGATTGATTTTAGTCAACCATGCTCTATTGTAGTTGAATTTGGTTGACCATGTTTGATTTCGGTTAGCTTTACAAAAATATGTTCGACTTTGGTTCAATATGTTTGACTATGGTTGATTTGGTTGACCATGGTTGATTATGTTTAGTTATGGTTAATAATGTTCGACAATAGTTGCCTATGTGATGCAGGAGCATCGCTCCACCTTAGCACACGTCAACTATTCAAAACGATTGATGTGCATTCAAAGGAGGGAGAGGCGCCAACAATTTCATTTTTCCTCGGAATTGAAATGTAATTAAGGCAGTTGAATGTTGTCAGGCTGGAAGAGACAATCCATGCTTTCGCACAAGTTGTGGATGAGGTCACCTTAAGTGGTTGATGGTAGGAAGGATATAGATCTGATTCGGACTAGATTTCCACTTATTTTAATCTGCCTCAGTAGTTAGGCATTTTGAATGGTGATTAGACACCTCTAGTGTAGCTGGAGGGAAAGCTTGTCGAGCCCCTCTTTTATAAATATTTGTATTGTATGCCCAAGTAGAGGTTCTGATAGTTGTTCAAATAGTGATAAGAAAGGAGAGAAGAGTCAAGACTCTGTCGAGGTTCGAGATTTTATACACACTTTAAAAATACATTCATATTAATAGAAAGAGAAGTTTTTCCTACATGAGATGCTTTCTGTGTGTGTTTATGTGTTTATGAATGTTGTCTATGTGTTTATGAATTTATGTTGTAAGATGTATGAGATAGGTTTTCATCTGTAGGAATAGAGATAGAATCCTCTATCTGTGAGGTGGCTGAACTATTTCTGGGTTCTTTAGGCTAAACGCAAGGAGTGCATGACAAAGCGTTGAAAATATGTGAGCCAAACGCAAGGAGTGTGTGTCTCAACTCCTTTGAGTCAGAGGAGAACGTGCCAGAAAGGAACACCAGAATAGTTCACAAACCCAGAGGACACCTAAAGGTTACTAAATACCTTAGATGAGATATTGTGTGAAGAAGACACAGAGAGAATAATTGTTGAACATTTTGTATAGTTCTGCCAGGAGGGAATTGAGCAGGTGCAAAGTGTGCATAGAATCAACACATTTTGGGGTGTTGGAGGAATTGAGGAAAAATCAAAGTTACTAAATACTCTGAGTGAAGAAATATATGCAAGTGTGCATTGAGTGGAGGTAGGAATCACTTTGATGAACCTAAAGGATTTCGAGAATTCAGAAGTAAGACCTTTGCAAGGAGTGCGCCAAGCTAGCACTTAGATAAGTGTTGTGAAACATTGTCTTAAGGCTAAATCGAGTGCAATTAGTGTGCCAAAAACAAAGTAAGTTTGTCTTACAAGCTCAGGAGGAGTATCAAGTTTCCAGGAGGGCACCAAAAGGTCCACATAAGGGTCGAGAACCATCAAGGTTTGATCCAACAAAGCTCAGAAGAATTAGCATTGTCACATGCAGAGTTTCTGGAATAAGTGAAAGAGTTCGAGAAAAATCCAAGTCTCGCACAGTGAGAAAAGTGTTAAGTGCACACAGGAGTAAGGACTTGCCGAAGTCCCAAAATCAAGTGGAAGTGCCCATCATTAGGAGAGGAAATGTGGCAAATAATCAAGATATCTGGGAGTTAGATCTTCACCAGGTTTGCGTGGGGCAAAGGGAAATCTTCGCGAAGAGCATTGTGAATATGGACCATTAGATCCAGAGGGACACGTGGAGAAGATCCACAAATTTCGGAGAAGGACCAAGCAAAAAGACTCCTGAAGACTGGAGTCTTGAATACATCACATCCATTGATCTAAAGGAGTGATGGGAACCGTTGATCCTCGCACCATATATGTTCATCAATTCAAAGTTTGGGGAAGGAAAGGAGTTGGTTGTTGGGGAAAAGGATAAAGCTCTAAGTTTGAAGCACTCTTCAAGGTTTAGCCCCGGGACATAGCCTGAGGTCACATGGGAGGAGGGGCCTAGCATAGAGATCTAGTGTCCGCTATTAAAATTATTCAAAGGGGCAGAGGAGGAGCCTG
>JASDQU010105847.1:64941-78450 GCA_032191745.1 Picea mariana
ATCAAAATATTACAAAAATAAAGGGCCTACAACCACTCATAACTGAATTGTTTTTTTTTTTTTAAATAAAAGTTTTTCTTTTTTTAAAGAATAAACAAAAAAGAAATAGTAATCATCTAAATGCAAAATCGAACATGTTCCTCTCAGATGATCAGCATCAAGATCTACCATATCCTGAAAATGAAACAGGAATAAGCTAGATAAGTTATTAACAACTAATTAATAATTTTTTATTAAAAATGACTTGGCTACATAATTGAAAGATTCTGTAGCTAGTCTTAGCTTAGAAAACACAATTTAATTTCAAACTGATTCGATTCAAAATAGATAACATAAAAGTAATAAGAAAAAAATCATTTTACCATTTCAACAGATGACCAAAGATGGATCATGGTACCTCGAAATTGATTATGTCTTTAACATTGCTTGTGNCTGCATTTACTCTGAGGCCTATATTTTCCTGTTCTAGTGATTCACATTGAGCTGTCAGTGTTTTAATCTGAGACTGAAGGGTGGGAAAATCTGTGTAATATCATTCAATCCATAGCATACAAATGTCACATTGTACTGAAGGAACGACCTGTTGGTGAAACGTGCGGTCACACATGGCCATATTATCTTAACCTACCATTTTCCCTTGACCAAACCCAATCCCAGAGAACCCCTTCTCGTTCTTGAGACATGGTGCCAGATTCATAACAAAGTCATAGGGTTCACCAAGACAAAACCCTTGACAATCTGGGTCTTCCATAGATAGGAAATATTCAATTTCAAAGTCTGAGACCTCATTGACCTTGATCGGTCCGATCAATCTCAAATGAGGTCCAGTTCGTTTCCTCAATTTTCTTGAAATAAGATGACCAACTCTTTTGTTCTGAAACCCTAGAACCGTGTGTTTTTGTTTTTGTTTGTTTTCAAGATTTTTTGATATCGGGTTTCATAGTGGCGTTGTGGCCAGCATCTAATTCATACATAAGGGGTTCACTCAACTCAAAACCAACAACCTGTTGCTCATTTGAAGACTGACTGGGCATTGCCTTGTCTCAAGGGTTTCTATTTAGAGAGTTTGGCTTGTTATTTGGAATGTCAATCTGTCTTCTTATCAGTGGTTCACCAGAAATAAGGGTTTCTATAGGAATGGTTGTAGCAAAACCATTTCTTGTTAAAAATCCATCTCAACAATCGCCCATAGTTTTCAAATGGTGAATGAACAACATTTTAATCAAGTCATGGTGAAAAAGACTAGAGTCGAGGCTCTGTCTCTTATACCTCTTAGACATTTTGTACAAGATTCTCAACAGATAGAAGGGCACATTTAATTGAAAACCTATAAAATGCACAAGCAGTCGTATATGATAGAGAAAATCTAAACCATAACGTCCCTCACAGGTCACAAATTTTTTTAGGATCAAGAACAAACCATGCCACCTAGCTTTAACCAAAGAAATAGGGATACCTTTTCACAGCAATTGATTTCCCTGGAGGTCATGAAGAGGCTCCATGGCACCTCTTCAATATTTGAGTTTTGGAACCATTTATCACCGGTGGATGGAAGCCCTATGGATTCACTCACGAACTCCTCAGTTACCTCTAACTATATATCTCCAATTTTCTCCCTACACCCATCGAAAGTCTGTGCAAATTCCTTAGCCACATGAAGGTTATAACCTTCGAACATTTTGATGAAGGCATCCTAGCCCTATGCTTTTAAATATTCGATTACATCATCGTGATAGAGAAGCGCCTGAAAACCATTCAACTCCAATCAAACAACATGAGCCATTACAAATATGACTGGACTATAACAAGGGTGACTCAAAACAATTCTGGGTTTAAATGGTAGAAGAAAAAGAAACAAATCCGAATGGATAAAATGAAAACAAACAAAAAAAGCCTCTGTGTAATCATAGTATGAACATCGAGGGTTCGGTCTTGATGCTTGACCATTCCTGGTAATGAAAGCCTTGAGTACAGAGCATGGAAACCTATAACCTGTAATGAAAGGCTTATTAATTCATTGTGCCAACAAGATGGATTAAGTACAGGGTACAAAAGTTGTGCATTAATTTCCATGACTAGCACGACCATAGTTTTTGCAACGAGTTCAAATATATGAAAACTAAATTCTCATAATTCAAATGTAAGACCATTTAAGCATATAAAAATTATATCAATACCCAAAACATTCCAAAGATAAGTAATTCAAGTGTTAGATTTAGATTGGATATAAGCATGATGATCTTTCAAAAGAATGCCCTGTATGGAAAACATAATATGAAGCTAAGTTTTCATGATTGATTCATGCTTTCAGTCATGAATCAAATATGAAAACAAAATGAAAACACAAAATTTAAAGAATTAATGAACATCTTTTATAATCCACTACTCATCCCAAAATGATAATATTTACAAGATGAGGTGAAGGCAGCTACAGAAAGTGTAGTTTTTTGTTCAAATAACGAAATCGTGTAGGGATGCCAACACTACGTCAAGTAGAGTGAGAGATGAAATTCTCCTGTATACCATAGGTGAAGAGAGACAGAGTGTGATGCTCCGTGTAGACTGTTGCAAGGTGCGCAACAGATGGTAAATAGTCATGTAGGATGCAGGTGAAGAAAGATGGTTATTGAAGGCCATAAGCGCAGTCGAAGAGAAGACTGCCTGGAGAAGAGAAAGTGAAAATTGACAAGGAGCTCAGTGAAATCCGAGCATATATGGGGAATATAGCATTGAAGATGCAACATTAGGCAAGGGTATGTTGGAGATACGAATGGCCTCTGATAAGGAAATAAGAGTGGATTGTTCATAAGTTGTTGGCCAAAAGGCAACAATAGATGTTAAAAATATGGTTGAGGCATGTTGAGAACCTCAGTGACAAGGGAAAGAGATTTGGAAGAGGTCTCATAGAGTGCCAGGTGGGAAATGAGAAGAGATCAGTTGATCTCATGAAATTCCAGGAGAGAAGAGGAGACATCCCAATTTGCCAAGTGGGCAAGGGAGAAAAGATGAGCTCAATTGAGAGTTCGTATCAACAAGGGGTGTTGACATAAGGAAAGGAGGTGGAAGAAAGGCCTTATCCATATGAATATTCATGTCGAGTTGCAAGCCACGTGAATGAATATGATGAGAAATTAAAACCTTCGTTCATAGAGGAGGAGGATCAAAGGAGTGCTCTAATCATTGGGGGAATCGAGATATTCCTATCAAGTAACCCAATAGAGGATAGTGCACACGTTGTCATTGCAGTTGAGGTAGAAGGACAACAAGTGTAGACCGTCATGGAGGAGAAGGAGTAGATACTGAAGTCTTCCCCAGCAGAGGAAGATGAACAACCAAGTGAGTCACTCACTCAGTGGGAGGTGGAGTTGAATATGTTGGAGGATTGGTTGGAAAATCTAGAACCCGAAGATGGCTGCCAGGAGATAACCATGCCAAAGGAAGCACACCAGCAGGAGGAGCAGCTGGAGGAAGATGGAGATGTACCAGTAGAGGAACTAGCAGAAGATAATATGTCAGGGGAGATAGCTGAGCAACATCTCAGTGAGGAGCCTGTGAAATTGGAGTATGTAGCAGAGTGGAGAGTCAGCATTACAGGAGATGAAGGTAATATGGGGGAACATGTTGGTCTTCTCATCGACTGACACAAGGAATTGCGATCGATTAGATTGCATAAGGAAATGTAGCCAACAGAGTAGCTGGAAGAATTCATAGAGGATATAAAGAGGCTAATGGTGAAGTCAATGAAAGAAGTTGTTGGCAGAGGAAAGCTAAACAGAGGAAGACCTACATGAGTAGCAAGGAAGAGGAAACATCAGAAGCAGCAAGGGAGAGGAACAGAAGGACAACTCTAGGAGAAGGTTTGGGATCTAGGAGGATATCAACTAAGCTGGGAAGCTCATGAGAAGGAGCTCATGAATTTTTGTAGCAGTGAAGTATGATGCAAGAGCATTGCTCCACCTCAACACATGCCATCTATTCAGTACGATTGGTGTGCATTCAAAGGAGGGAGAGGTGCCAAAACTTTTGTTTTGCCTCATAATTTAAATGTAATTAAGGAAATTGAATGTTGTCAAGATGGAAGATCCAAGCCAAGCTTTCACACAAGTTGTAGATGGGTCTGCCTTAAGTGGATAACGGTAGGAAGGATCTAGATCCTATTCGGACTAGATTTTCACTCATTGTAGTCTGCCTCAGTAGTTAGGCATTTTGAATGGTGATTAGACACCACTAGTGTAGCTGGAGGGAAAGATTGTCGAGCCCCTCTTGTATAAATATTTGTATTGTATTCCCAAGTAGAGGTTCTGATAGTTGTTCGGATAGTGATAAGAAAGGAGAAAAGAGTCGAGACTTTGTAGAGGTCCAAGCTTTTATACACACTGTAAACAAACATTCATATTAATAGAAAGAATAGATTTTACTACATGAGATGATTTCTGTGCATGTTTATGTGTTTATTAATGTTATCTGTGTGTTTATGAATTTATACTGTAAGATGTATGAGATAGGTTTTCATCTGCAGGAATAGAGATAGAATCCTCTATCTGTGAGGTGGATAGAATCCAATATGTGTCGAAGATAAAGAGGTTGTATTGTGAAATGGGCACATTTGACCATACATGGTCAATAAGTGTGTTTTGTACATGGTTTATCTTATCCAAAATAAATTTGAGACTCTATGTGCACATGTAGGTTTCCAATTATTTTGTTCTGGAATTATTTTGTAGCATGCCAATATTGACGTCTCCTACAATGATAATGGTTTCGTTCATATGTAAATCCTCTAATGCATTTGAAAGAACATTTAGTATGCTGTAGAATTTTGCATGTAGTTCAACATAGAGATTCATTATTGCAATTTATGATTCATGGAAAATTACTTTTGCCAGCACCATCTCAACATTGTTTTCTTCGAAATGCATATGCTCCAAAATTGTTACATGTTTTTTCACTAATATCATCACCCCATGTGTAATGTAACTTGATGTGCAATTGTGATTTGGAAATTTCTTGTTTTGCATGCATAATGCCATGTATGTTTCCCGCAAGAACAGAATATCGAATTGCATTGTGTCATAGTCATTGAGTATATCATCCATATGTGCATGTAGGATGTGCGTGTTAAGTGAGAGACTTGATACATATGAGTTTGTTTGTATGGATTGGTAATCATATTATAGATGCAATTTTGTGCTAGTCCTAAGGCGTTTCATATCAATATCAACTTTATGCTTGACTTTGAGGTTATCTTTTGTAAGAGTGCTTAGCAAATAAAATGATTCTATACTTCTGACATGAGATAGTGATGTATATACAAGTCCATGTATTCGAATTCCAGCAGGGTCAAATGCAACACTATCAAGTGTTAGCCCTTGCCATCTGTGGACTGTACGTGCACATGCAAGTTTAATTGGAAACTATTTTTGAATATTCAGTCAACCTGTCTTTGCCGATGTCGATAATGGTTTTGATATTCATAACATATGTGTCCAATCATGCGTAATGTTTTAATTATATAGATAAGCCAACTTGTTTGCTTGTCAGTGTCCAATATGAGGCTCATGGAACTTAATCCAGAGGACATCAAATTTTTATGTTTGGGTATAAGCTTTGAGTATTCCATCTGCACCATTCACCAAGCCATCATGTGAATCATAGTTGTAGGCATATATTTCAACTAGCATGTCTAATTTCAGGACAAGTTGGAAAGGAAAAGTGGTTGTATGTTGATGACGTGGTACATTGTCATGGTTGTCTTCTTCAAGGTCAATTGAATTGATGATGATATCATCGCCAAGCATGAGCGATAGAATGTACCTATTATGCATTGAAACATCCCTATTCATGTAGAATAGGTAAGGGAAGGTTGGGTCTATTGGTGTAGGTTGCATGCACCTTGAATTGATATATGTTAAGTCATCATATGTTTGGATGTTTGTCTGCATTCTATTCAGAATTTCAATAAATGTTTCATCTTTCTGATGCATTGTAGTATGTAATTCAAAGACTTTTATATTGTCTTTCTAGAAGTCATGTGTCACTGTTTACATATTGACCGTAGGTTATTCAAATATCAAAGAATATTGGATGGGTTACACCTGGTAAAGATCCCCACAAAACATCATGTCAATGTTTCCAAAGTATTTGGTGTGCACATGTTTTATGTTTCTCATTTGGTTGTCACTAGAATACAAGAAGCAACTTCCAATTAAAGATTCCTCATCTATGAAGACAAGTTGTAGTTCATCATAAAGCTTAGAAAATGTATCTAATATTTCCTTGTTGAGTGGAAGAAAATACGACTTGTCAAAAGGCATTAAAAATGCAGAGCGGACTATTGTTCCACTTGCTTTATATGCAACTTTTCATGTGTATGAAACTATTATCCCCTTTGGTTTCATAGGGTTAGATGAATTGTTTGAATCATAGATTCGTATAAGAATTTGGAATAGTTCTTTCACTGTGAATGTTTTACCTGTTCCTGCCCCCCTTATAAGGAACAAGTGCACATGAGTGTGCATGTTTAATCATTTTTTTATTGCAATGTCCTTTAGAATTGCTTGTTGTTCTTGATTCAATAGTCGTCTGACTCTGTAGTATTCATTATTTTCAATAAAGAAAGGATGTTTTGTGACTTGAAAGACAAGATTAATACATTTTTCAATGACGACTACTCGAGGATGAGGAAAATCTACTTGCAAGTCATAGGAAGCACAAAGAGTTCTAGTTTTTTTATGGTTTGTCAATGTCTCATCAACATTGTCATGGTTTTCTAGTTCATGAACTGCACTTTCTAAATCACCCCATGTTGGATTAACATTGTATGTAAATCTAGATTCATTGGTTTGTACTGTAGTCTCATAAGAAATATATGCAACTTCCCATGTAGGGAAGTTATGTTTTAATGTGTTTTCATTTAGATCAAACATAATACACAACAATAGTTTTTCTCTACAATAGTTTTCATAGTCATTATGTTTGTTGTATTTGACAAAGCGTATTACAGATGTTTTTTTTCTTTTTGATATGGGTGCACCGTTTTTTTTTCAATGCTATACGAACTCTCCTAAGAAAATATGCTTAATCGGAGATGGAAGCTAGAGGTGATAATCAATAATAGATCGATATAACGTGTCCTATGAATTATTAGGCTCTTGTTCTAGCGAAGACAGTGGTTTAAGCACAAATGTGTGTTTCTCAAGTGGAGATGTGTTTATGAAGATACATTTCCTTGAACTACAGTTCATGGGTAGGGAAAATGCAACGTAGACTGCTTGTTGAGCAGACATTTGTTGAAGATTAAGTAATGTATTTCCAAGTGTACATATCATTCACATAGCATCAATATGACTTTTTTCATGTTCTTTGCACATTCTTCTGAATGCACTTGTCATAGATTTGTCGACCTTTGTCATGTACGAGGTACAATATGATGCTATAACATATGCATTGAGGACATATTGTGCATCTGTATTTGCATTCCACATAACTGGCATGTCCTCAGAGAAACTGTTGTTCCAAATATCTGAAAGTTTCTGTTTAAGGAAAACTGTTGGTTGTTTAAGTGTAGATTTTATGGCTTGGATGTACTCATCTTCTATTAGATTTAGCTCTACCAAGAAGTATTTGAAGATCATTAAGTCATCAAAGTCTCGTTGTTCTATAAATGCAAACAAAGATTTAGATTTATCAATGAGAACATTGTCCTCTAAACTAATTGTCTCTATGATTCTTACTGTTCTCATTGGTGGCACAGGGAAGTTGTATCTGCAATGTGAATTTTTTCATTTTTTACAGCTTCTTGTATGATAATGTCTATGAACTTTGGCAAGTTCCGGATCCAAATGATTTGTGTTGAATGTTATGTATTTGTCCAGAAATTGCTCAATCTGTGAGTTGTTATCATTTCCATAGACCGATGCACCCTCTATCCACAACAGTGCATGGTCATGCTCACTCCCTCTATTATGGAATTCAGTCACAAAATAGTAGTATGATATTTCTCCAAAGAAAGTTTCATCATGACATATCAATTGCCTCAAAGCATTTATTATAGGCCTATAGTAGCGAGTACATGTCACTGGATCTTTTCTTATGAGGTAGTCAATGTCACCATTTTCCAATGTATCAGTTTGTTTTTTCCTTTTCCTGTTCCTATACAATGTAGACACTGTAGCCACCAACAGATCCCAGTGATGCTCTGCGCTTGTAAATGTGATGAAAAATGTTGGGGGTCCCAATTGTCGGATCATTGCAAAAATATTTTTCGTGTTTTGTTGCAAATAGTCAAGAGAGATTCAAATGTTTTTGAAATCTATGTATCCAATATCAGATTTTAGGATTTTTTCTAGGTTTTCTTTGTACTTGAAATCTTTGGCCAATAACTGTATTCCTTGTAGCTGGCCTTTTCTTATTCTCACCCACATGAAAGAGAGAACTTGATCAATTATTATGTTTATTTTTTTGAAAACAAATTTGTTATGTGACAGGAGAAGTTGCTGCTTGAATGTAGCAGTTCCCATCAAACTATTTTTTGGTAGATGAATAGTTCTGTGATGTAACTGGGATGTGGATCTCCATAGAAAAGTGTTGGGAAGTTCATTTCCTTATCAAATTTATCCTTGAATATTCCAAGTGGACGTTTCCCTTCAGTAGGTGCAATTTCGGAAATCTTGTCTTGCAACTCACAAATGCAATGTGAGTCAGTGAATCCATGTATCAATGTTTAAACACGTCTTTCATTCTCTGATTCATCGTTTGTATCAAATTCACTAACAGTGTCAAAAGTCTATGCAAAGTTGTCATCTCCTTCTCCAAGAACATTGTTCCAGTTATTATTTATAGAGATGTTTTGTGCTTTGTACAGGGCCCTAGAACATAATTATTTTAATTTTTTCATGAGAATGTGCACATGCACTTTACCTGTCTGGTATGCATTCTTGTATTGCAAACGTATTTTGAGAGATACAACAATTGTCACTGTATCTCTAATGAATTATGGTAGGTCTTTTTTCACAACATCTAGTTGGACATGCACATTAATAATTGATCTTGTTAGTTCCATTTGGGGTTGTTTATAGCCCGAGGCTCTGATTTGTGCAAATGAAATTTGCAGAGACACAAGTCTCTCTTCAAGTTCTGTAAGTGTACTTACATCTGGTAGTTTTGTATTACATCTCATTTGGTCAGGCGTTGCAAAGTGTGGCAACTTTCTATTGTCAAGTGATCGTTTCCATGGAAGACAAATATTTCCACTGGAAAATGTTCTATCATTTAGTGTCAAGCCGAGGTATTATGTTTGCAAGCCGGGAGTGAAATACTTAGTGTTTTTTGTGAAATTCAATTGATCACAAATCACACATGCAATGGAAGGAGTGTCTTTAATTTTTTTCATATAGATTTGTTTTCCATCTCTCTTCCCTAGACAAGCATGTATAGTAAGTGTTTGTTGGTTTTCATTGCTAGTAGTGAATGGTGTTGGCTCGAGGCCACGATATGTGATTTTTTCCTCTCGGTCAGTACCATGAACATTGTGCGATATGTAGTTTCACTTGTTTCTCTCAGGCATCTATTTTTTCAACATGTAGTAGGTTAACTTATGGTTGTCACTGGAAACTAGTTTCACTTGTTGACAAGCCATGTTGAAGGTGGAATCAAACTTTGTTATGAGAATTTCCTCCTCACCCTATTGATGGTGCAAATGATGATGTTCTTTGTCATTGGACATTTGATGTTTGTGTTCAACAGAAAGTGAAAAAATGCGATTGTGTTGTGCGTGAACAATTTTTTTTAGGTTGTAATATGTGATTTTTTGTTTCTTGGTTGAGCTCCCTTTCACCTCATGATGACTAGTTCTACAACCCAAAGGTCTAGAAGGAAGTGTACCAATGTATTTTTTTCTCTCACGTATGACCTTTTTCAAGTTGTGATAAGTTAGTCTATGTTTTTTTTTTAATCTTTGAATGACCTCATTAGAACTGGGATGAGTTTCATTCTAATTAAATAGCATGCGACGCTTATGCAGATTCTATGCGGTTTGGGGGGCATGGAAAATAGATATTGAACGGGTAGTATACCTTATCAAAGGTTTATAATGGATGTGTGGCGTATCTGTTTTCAATGAAATGATGTCAATTATTCGATCATAGTTTGAATTAATACAGTAGGAATGGAAAGTACCATCTGACAGGGATGACCAGACATGGATATTTACTCTAAATATGATAGATATCCATTGTAAACAGAATCTGCTACCCTCTACATTTCCTTTCTCATATGGCATTGCCATGTTCATAAGGTGTTGTTTCTAACTTCCAATTATCAACATACGTTCTAGGAGATATGGTAAAAGGTGTTGATGCAAGCAGTTAAACGCATGTTGACTGCCACCTATAATTGCATTGCAAAAGGATTGCACAGTGTATAGGTGCATCGAGTGCACATTGAACTATGTTTCTATCAAATAGAAAATTGCATTGACTAGACTATATCCACAACTAGATGCAATAATTTCCGCTATGTGCAATCCATGGGAATGTATATGATGCATAACTCATTTCCAATGCGATTGAAGGTCTTTGAAAATGAGGGACAAGTAAATATCAGGTCCTCCAAGATCGCATATGGATAATTTTCTATAGAGTAGTGGTTCATAATGACCACTGACAGGATTAGCATTATGGAACAAGATGCAATATGGATCCCTAGATGCAATTTTTTTGAATAGTAGATATCTTGTTTTTCTTGTTAATGACCATATTCCAATTGATATATTTAGCCACTTGGACAGCTAACGTATACAAAATGTATCTCCCTAAATTCCCCTCTCATGTGCAGGTAGAGTCGCAGATGAAGACAACCACATCTTTGAAAAATACATAGTGACATCATGTATTCCATGCAACTGGCAAAGAAAATCAGATGCCAATTCATATTGATACAACTCTAATGCCTCAATGTTGCCATTTTCTAAACATGTCAAGAAATGATCTATCAATCCATTGGGAAGGTCGGTCGAGGAATAATGGAAATGCAATAGAACTTGAAATGCATTGAAGAGGCAATCTCCCACAGTATACGGGAATGCATCAAATCTAAAAATCCCATTGCTATGCAATACCTGGTCAATTTTGTCATGTACAATGGAGTCTGTGTCTATTTCATAACACTCAACATCTATTACTTGCTTCATCTTTTAAGTTGTGATTTTCAGGATGTTTCTTAGCTATATTTAGATAATATGCAAAAGGGAAAAAAATGAAAAATGAAAACTATAAGTTCAGAACTGCACACCAGTTCCGCTATGTATCCTTCAACCTTCTTCGTGTCAAATTCAATGCCCCGTGGTTGCTATAGCATATGAAAAAAGAAGAAGTTATAGTGAACAGTGAACCATATAGAAGAGATAAAACAAATTGAATAACACTATAAATTTGCTCAGCAAAAAGACCGAGTATTTAAGGCATATCATTTTTTAACTTATTTTACGTGTACATCCTACAAGCGTTTTGATAGCCATTGTATATAGTCTTACATTCCTATTCACCATTTATTTTCATCCCCACTCTTCTCAAATCAACAACAAAATAGATATGAAATGTCTTCTTGATGTCCTCCACTGAGAAAACCCATATAGATGGTCTGTCAGATAAACAAAAGTGGAAGAAATAAGCATTACAAACTTTTACCACATGAATGAGACTAGTACATAGCACAACTTCTTAAGGTTTAAATTATCTTACAAGATGAAGAAGATATTCTAAGATGTTTCAATTATCTTACAACATGAAATCTAGTCTCATACAGATCAGTGAACTGGCCATTCAGATTACAAAGAACCATTTCTACAAGACGAGGTTTAGATCTGAAAACGGTGACGAAATATGATTTGCAATACCCAAAGGACATCATAAAACCAACAACTATATGTGGTTTTTGATATAGAGAATAAAAACATTCCATGTCACAACCTACAAAGAAAGGATGGAAAGCTCCTCATAGATGCTTGCTCCACAATGATAACTCTAAATTCGTTTTTCAAACCCCTTTGCATTTCTATTTTCTAGAGAGATATGGTATGATGTCCAGGACATGGAAGTGGGCATATGTGATTGGAAGGGAACGACCTGAAAAAAATGCACCAAACGTATGGTTTTCAGGAACAGAAAATATGAGGAGAATATTTGATTTCCTTTTTAATATCTCATTATGGCTGCAACAGAGGTGGGTTCTGTCTCCAACATTGACATTCAAAGAGGAGCATGACGTTTTGGAAGGGAGCAACTTGAAAAAAATGCACCAAACGTATGGTTTTCAAGACCAAAAAATATGAGGAGAAAATTCGATTTCCTTTTTTATATGTCACTATGGCTACGACAAAGGTGGGTTCTGTGTCGAACATTGGTGTTCAAGAACAAACAGAGGTGGGTTCTGTGTCGAACATTGACATTTAAGAAAAAGAACAAGACAATAGTACACTCTTGTTTCTCTAGTCATAGTAGTGTCACACAAGGATGTTCTGCAAGAGGATTTTGACTCAAGCATTCCTTGTATTGAAAATTCTTACTTTCAAACTGCAAATAGTAAAAAGAAAACAACGAATGGGAATGAAACCATGGCAATGAAACTTACCCGTGAATGAGGAATGAAAGAATCAAAGTTCCAATCGTGGATGCAGAATCCCAACCATGCAAACTGCAACAACAAGTCCAACTGTGAATGCATGACCTCAACCTTTCAAATTTGAAGCAAATAAGAGCAAGAAGCAAACAACAAACCAATGAAAAAGCACCAAGGGGTCCAACTGCAGCTGTAGGACCTCAACTTTGCAATGTTGAATCAAACAAAAATAAGCAACATCTAGCCAACCAACGCGCAAGCATCAACCAGTGAACCAGTAATGCCGGTGAAAAACAATATTGCCCAAAGTCACTGCAGACAAGATTGTATCCAAAAATTGGAGGAAAATGTATTGTAACACGCTTGTTAAGTAAACATTTAAGGCTATGAGGCTTGTTAAGTAAACATTTAAGGCTATCAGAAACGTCCAAGGGCCTCACACTATGTAAACATTTAAGAAAGAATGCAGTGTGGTAGCCATGTTTACGTAAGTAATAATATAAATGTCTCTTTAAATACTTAATAATAATAAATAGAAAAATTGGCAATCAGACCTCAAATCTATTATCCAATGAAATCATGACATATAAAGTTTTTCTTATTATATAAAAAATAATGTTTATAGTTCTCTAGTTGAAACAATAGAAATTGTGAAAACAACTTTAGTCAAAAGAAAAACTAATATGAAGTCTAGCCCTTCCTAATAAAAACATTGTGATTGTACACTTATACAATTTACATTTTCATTTAAAAAAAATTAAGTATTAAAATACATAAATTAAATAAAAAATAAAAATTAATGATTTTCCAAGTAAGCCCCTAAAATGATTTCCTTTGTCCTAGAAAATGAAATTTCTTTGATCGACATGGCATGCATGTTGTACACCTTTATTT
>JASDQU010105848.1:0-27421 GCA_032191745.1 Picea mariana
GGTTGAAGGCTATTTCTATAAGCAAAGTGAGGATGATTTTGTGAATGTATACGCACAACAATTGTAGAGCTAGCTAGTTTCTCCAGATCCTTTATTATATCTGCTCGCAACTCTGTTACCAACGTTGTCTGGGTTGTCTGAAAGATCCTTTCTCTAGCATCCTTCTTCTTTGTTACATTTTTGAACGGCATAAGTGGAATCTTCCCTCTATGCAATTGCTGTTCCATTGACGAAAACAAATCTGAATACGTTTCGAACAATTGTAGCTGCAACATGGAACAATGCAAGATTTGTGTAACTTATCCAGAATACATGCAGATGCGAAAGTAAAGAACAAAACTGAATATGAAAAGCGGTACCATTGCCTTGTCGCTATCTGAATCTCCATCCTTTATATGGAGAATGTGTTGCGACCCAAATTTTCTTGCCAGTGTCACATCAGCCCCAATCGTTTCGATTGGGTAAATATCAGTGCTCTGCGCAAGCTGGCTGATAGTCGAGTCTGGGAGGAAGCGATATTCTGAACAAATAGCATGAATTTTTTCCACAATGCCTGTTTCGTTGAGAGAAATAATTCGATCGCAATCACCATGGTCATATACTGTTTTGGGCAATATATTAAAATTTGTAATGGATATCCCATTACGCGACAATATCTTTTCTGCATGTTTCTAGACAAGTTGTGGAGGAACAGTCAGTGTCACTGTCATCATGGCATCCTTGTCTGTCATATCAGCATGCATAATGGATCTACTTTTGTTTTCCTTGTCCAAGTAGGTGGTATACACAACCATTATGTCCCCGACAAACACCTGTCCAATTTGGTGGCTATTCAAGCCCTCTATTGACAATACTTTGGATGTCACAACTCTAGAACTGATGACATTTTTTGAACAGGAAAACTAAAGTGAATGGTAGTGTGCTAGAAGTACACACATAGTTTTGATGAAATATGGAGCCACAGTTTCGCAACCACACCTCTTAGTCTACGGAACATGCAACACGTTCGACGTCTCGCTTGTACTTGTTGATACTTCTTGCGAGCTGCAAACCATGTATTGCAGATGGAATCAACATATCCACCATGCCATAGATCAATATATAGCCCAGGAAATTTGTTTAGTAAACATAGTAAGAGCAGAGCGTATGCGTCTTTACCTTTGGCCTTGTCGGTCTGTTGATGTCTGGGATGACTGACTGCTCATGGTCGTGTCACTAGTCCAACTTTTTCTGATACAAGCATGTGTAGATGAACATCGGGACTAAGCAAATATATGCATTGTATATTGTCCATCGAAAGGACCAAATAACCGTAAAATTGTATGCATCTTAATTTTTTAACTGGAGAAATGTTTAACAATAAACAGGGCGTGACCACGGGCCACCATGTCGAATATGTATATCGCGAACCCCCGGAACCCAGGGGAGAAATCTTCAACCTGCCAACCTGGCACCCGCAATAGAGAAAGTGGGTAACTATGGAATAAGGTAGAAGCAGGACCACATAAGTCAATTTGTTAGTCCGCTAATCGATGCACGAAGGAATTTTCGGAAACCACACTAAGCAGATGAATTAGAAAACAAAAGGGATAATAGAAAATGGAAAAACTAGAAACAGGGAGCGCAGAAAGGCCCATTACTGCGAAGTCATCGTTTTCAAGTCTAATACTATATGCTCCTACCTGATTTGTATATTTAATTTACCAGCACACTTGGTATACCTTTTAGAAGATTGTACCACAGAACCCTCTGCTCCTGCACAGAAGAATTCATCTCCCTGTCCAAGCAATTTGTTTTTTCCAAGGCAACAACGCCGAAGATGTAATCGACACGAAGGCAAGTTAGTATGAAAATAGACACCTAAAAGAAAAAGAAACATGTCTATTTACCCACCAAAGAGTCTTTCGTCCTGTCCAGCCATTCTGTTTCTTTAAATGCAACAATGTAGCACAAACACAATGGACATGAACTAGCTTAGTATGCAAGAACACATGTAACCAAGATAACTTACCATGTAGGAAGGCACACAACTAACTTAACACATATACAGACCATAAATGAAATACAAAACAACACAATATGAAACAACAGTACAAGCATGCACCTTTCTATATCCTCTTCAGCCGATGCACTCAACACTCCCTCCTTTTCTCCAGCTACTCTGTTTGTTTTAATGTGGGAACCCACAAAATTTATTGAACATCAATGGAAGCTGGTATTCATCGGAGAACAAACAATATGTACATACAACAAAACTGACTAAGCGAAGAGTCTACAAAGGCAGAAACATGAACCTTTGCGCTTCTCTATCCATGGTTGTAAACGTGTAGATTTTTTTTCCCTGGCCAAAATATATTACAAGGCACAAAATATCACGCAATTGCATGGCTGCATTTAAACGATTTCTGGTTTTCCCTGGCAATTTATCCAGACATGCCCTTTAATCATGCTCTTTATCCTTTACACAGACTATTGTGCCCATGATACAAGTTCTCAGTTTTCCGTGGCAAACTACCCAGACATGCTTCCAGACATGAAAATATAATCTTGCAGAATCTTTGTTGCACATATCATATGTCAAGCACAACACAAATTATATCATGCGCACACCAGTCTATGTAGAGGAGAAAGAACATGTCATGTCATATCCACACATCTAACCATACATGGTTTATAAATGTAGCCTGCATATATATGCTTTATTAAAAAAAAAAACAACGGATATTGTAACTTCACATGTAATCGTCGAACAATCTTGCATGCAACTATTTTTTTTCATGGTAGGACACGAGCACCAGGAAAATCTCACAGAATAACAGATATCGGCCTCGACAGACATGGAAAATAACACAACTGCATATCGACTAGTGGGTGTAGGGGTTGAACACCGTAAAGCGCCCCCAAAAAACAATAATAATCCAAAAAAAAGAAAAAAACAAAAGCTCCAACCACCGCTGCTGCACCCCAACCCTGTAAGGCCAAATCAAACAAAATAAACCAACAAGGACCAAACCAACGAGAAAGCAGGAAGAGGCTGAACTGCACCCCCAGGGCCCCAAAGCACAAACCCCAGCCAAACAAACATAACCAGCAACCCAGGAACCAACAAGAACCACCGAGCCAGTGAACAACATATGTATCTCCAACGATCACGAAATTGCAGCCCAAGCAGAAAAGGAATACAAACATTCTTACTTGCAAACTACAAACACTGAACAACAAACAAGGAATACAAAATGAAACTATGGCATCAAAACTTACTCCGAAATGATGAAATGTAGAAGCACAGGTCGAATCGCAAGCGAAACAACAAGCAACAACCGAGAAACCAACGAAGAAGAACCACTCACCGAACCAGTAAACAATGTATGTAGCTTCAACGATTATGAGGATGAAACATACAATGGCAACAACCGACACACCAACGAAAAAGAAGCACTCACCGAACCAGTAAACAATGTATGTAGCCTCAATGTCAGAACAAGGATGAAACATACAATGGCTATTGAAGACTGTGCAAATTCATTGCAACTGTTTAGAAAATTTTGAGGAAAAATGTACTCTGAGAACCGTATTTACATAAACATTTAAGACTCTCAGGCTGTTTAAGGACCTCGCAGTATGCAAACATTTAAGCTGTCAGGGGTGTTGGAGGACGTCATGTCATGTAAACATTTACGCTGTCAAGCTTATTGAGGCATCTCAGAATAAGTGTCAATACATTTCAAGAAATATACATTCGCCAAAGACGCTATAAACTTTGGAATTCTTAATCACTACAAAGCTTGGATATCAAAACATTTCAATTTGCTTAGTACATATCAAAACTTACAGATATATTTGGGTAGCAGAAAATGCCAATACAAACATTCGAACTAATGCTAACATTAATCGACCTTCAAGCAATATATAGGAAAAATATATGATTAAAACATACTCTCTATGAGAAAAAGTTTGGATATGTTGCCATATACTACATTGGGAATAGCGAATCCGACAATAAGACCTCCAATGTCTTATCCAATCATATCAGTACATATATGTTACTTTTTATTATATAAAAATATATGCTTTTAATTCCATAGCTCCAACAATAGGTATTGTGCAAATATTTCCTGTCAAAGGACAAACTAATATGTAGTCAAAGCATTATCGATCGCTATAGTCCCTCTATGCCTACGACAGAGACTAATAAGGAGAACATCCAGACAATAATATTAAAATTTAGGTTTGTCAATAAAGTTTAAATAAGTTTTAAATTTAATTGTTTTTTAATATTAAGTTTTTATTTTAATAAAATTTGAATAAATTATATGGTTAAGAATAAATATTTTCTTTTTAAAAAGATAGATTTAAAATACAAAAGTATTTATCATTTAACTAAATTATAATTTTAAATTATATTATTATTATAATATTGGTATACTATGTATAAATAGTATTAATAAAATAGTCTATTGGGTTTAGTTTAGGTGGTTGGGAGGAATGCTTGTTATCCTTCCTACCCATATTCAATTTCGACAAGTTATATGTTGAGTTCTTAAAAGAAGTAAATTATTATAATGACTTTAAACCTTATTATTATTATAATATTTATATTTTACTTTATTGTTACTTTATTATATTTATATTTAAATTTCTTAATAAAATTAATATTTTTATCATAAGTATATGATGATGATGATTAACGTCCACTAAGACCGAATTGGTCTATCAGGCCTTAAGAGGGTAAGTGATTACTTATGATTCTTTAGAATTTTGTTTATGTGCTTGACAAGCATTAAGAGAAGCTTTCCAAGATCGCCATAGTTTTGTTGAGTTAAGAGGTTAGGAAGGTTCCTAGTGTGACAAATATTTTTAAAATGAGATCTAATCTAGGTATAGGTTGGACAATCTAAGAGAAAGTGTTTTTCATCTTCAACCTTCTTAGTGTCACAAAGGTGACACACTCTTCCATCCCATGACGTTTTAGGAATTGACCAACGCCCAATTTCACTATGGAGCTCGTGAGAGTTTTTTCTTATCTTAGCAATGCTTTTTTTTTTCTTTACACTTGTCAAAACAGATAGACAATTTTGATCTTCTAGATTAGGGTTGATTACATCCTTATAATACCTTAATTATCTTTTTTTCTCTAACTCTTTATCAAACCACATTTTCTCCTTAAATTTTGATTTGATGATATTTTTAATAGTATCTTTATTATGCAAAATGGTGTCTTCCATGATTCCCCAATAGTTTAGCCAAGACAGGGCATATTTATGTAATCCTCAGTTGAGTCGATGGTGGTTAAGACTCGATTTTGAAGTAATTTTAGGAAACCTCTTGTTTTCCATGTTGTTTTACTTGTTCTTATACATTAGGTATCTAGTCATAACCGTGCTCTCAATGGAGGAGAGGCTTGTTTCAAAGAGGAGGATGGGATAGGGTGTATTTCCTTTAATTTTGAGCTCATAGGTTATAAAAATTCTGTTGTATTTGCTTTATCTTTCTCCAGGATTCACAAGAGATACTACAATGCCAAACTTCACATCCATAAAGAATAATAGGTGTAACAAGAGTCTCAAAGAGGAGTTTCTTCTTATCCCAAATACATAGATCAAATGCTTTACAATTGTTTTCAAGCCCATAATAAGCTTTACATCCCTCAATAATCCTTTTCTCAATGCTATAATTCCAGTTGAGCTTGTAATGAATATTAATTCCAAGATATTTGTATGAAGTGACTTCCTCTAAGTTGTTGTTGTCATATAAAAAGGTATCATAAGTGATCTTATTGGATTTAATAATCATGACCTAAGTCTTATCAGTATTAACAGTCATACCCATATTGGAGCAAAATCCCTTGAGGATTCTTAGTTGGTTTTCAAGATCATGGGGACTCCTTGCCATAAGAACGATATCATCAGCATAAAGAAGAAGATTGATGACAATACCAATGAGAGTAGGATTGACACAACCTATTTTTTCAAAGCAATCTTCTAACTTGTCAATGTATATGCCAAAAAGGGTAGGGACAAGGGACAACCTTGTTTGACTCCAATATTGCAGTTAATCTCTTTCGACCAACCCTCAGTGTTTTTAAACTTAGCAATAACATTCTCATACATCCTTATTGCAACAACCCTCAACTCGAGAGGCACTTTTATCTCTTCCAACCTATTCCAAAGGTTTTTTCTTAGGAACCATGCCAAAAGCTTTTCTAAAGTCAACAAAACAACAAAAAATATTGGTTTTAGTATTGTGAAACTCCTCTGCAATGATCCTAAAGGTAACAAGATGGTCCATAGTTGAATGATATCTCCTAAACCTAGCCTGGCCTTTAGCTCTTTTACCGTGACTTTCTAGCCAAAGGCTAATCTTCTTTTCCAACATAATTCCATAAAGATTGGCTCAAATCGGGCTAATCATAATGGTCCTATAATTAGAGGGAATGTTTCTATCCCCATTTTTTAAAATAGGAACAATGAGGCTTTGTGTCCAGGGTTTAGGGAAGCTCTGCTTGAATGCTAAATTGAAGAGTTTGTGTATGTGAGGGATAAGGATAGGCCCTCCGATTTTAAAATTTTCAATTTGGTAGCCCTCAATGTCCTTAGCTTTCCCATTTGCAAGTCGCGTAACCCTGAACTCTATGTCATCTAAGGAAAAAACTTCATCCTCTGTAGGGACAATAGTAATGGTGTCCATGGCATTAGGGAAATCGTAAATACTTTTAGGGTAGGAATTCCAATTCCTTAAGGGAATCATATTATTTTCTTTAGTATTGCAGTTTAGAATTTGGCTCCAGAACTTCTTAGGATCCAACTTAGATAGTTGTGAAAGTTGCTCTTGCCTTTTATTGATATATTACCTATTTTTCCTTTTAATTAGGGATTTGTACGTATTGATCTTATCAAGTTTTAAGGACTCATTAGAAGCATCCCTAATGGCTTTCCAAGCAATTTTACATTCTTTATCATACCAAGCATTGGTGGTTCTATTATTCTTTTTACAGGACACCTCGAAAGAGAACTTGTTAATATAAGTGGAAAGGATAGTTGTAAAATTATGATAGAGTTCTTCAATGTTGTCCTTATAAGTTAGGAGACATAATTTACTATTTAAATCCTTTAAGAAAAGGTCAAATTTACTTTTGTTAAAGCGCAATTGCCTTTGTTTATCATAATTCTCTTCAATGAAACTCCTCTGCATAGCAAATTTTAGAGTTAGGGTTAAAGGTTTATGATCAGAGTCGAGTTCATTGTCATTTAAAAGATCAAAAGTTATTATTTAATTGGAAACATAAATATATATTGTATTGAATTTATTGTTGAATTTACTTCCCAATTAATCATATTTTAATATTTAATGTTTTATATTTTCACACTCACCTCCATTCTTGTGAGGTAAACGTACACCTCCATCCTCACTTTCACCTTGACTCTCACCCTATATATATAAGCTCACTATCAATTCAAACATCAAAATTGTGTATGAGACCCTCTTGTTTGTGGGACAAGGGACCTTCCCTGTGTAGTGATTTGATTGTTAAAGTCTACATACGTATATATCAAAAACTCAATTTTAAATGAGAACTAGATAAAAATGACAAATAACCAAGGTGAGAGATAAAAGTGCGCGTAAATATACAACTTCACTTCAAAAAAACTTATCACGTATGTATAAATATACAACTTCACTTTAAAAAAACTTATCACGTATGTATAAATATACAACTTCACTTAAAAAAAACTTATCACGTATGTATAAATATACAACTTCACTTTAAAAAATCTTGTTATTTTCATATAATGTATTTAATATCATTAAACAAGATAGATGAGGTGTTATTGTAAATCTGTGTGAAACCCTAACAAACCATAAGCATTTGGATGTGGAAAAGTAAACATCTTGCCCTACATGCCCTTCAACCTCAAAACCTAGCTTATATCATATATGCCTCGAGATTACTCCATTCTCGCTACTAACATACATATGTTGAATTATCAAGTGCATATCCTCAAGTGGAAATAATATTAAAAAGGAGGTGATTTAATGTTTCATTGATATAGTTGCAACACTTATTCAAACAAATGTTGCATGGTAGCTTAGTCCCTGCCAATGCTAGACATAGTCCGCTTATTCATGGACTAAGCTGCCATGATGGACATACATCCACTCATTTGTTGCCTTTGTTAGAGGGTTTATGGCCCCAAAACTGGTAGTACAGTTTATCAGTTCTCTTTGAACGATGAGTCTCTCTTGTTTAGCATTCGATGTTGCAACATTAGATTTATTTAGTGTTTGATGTTGCAACATTAGATTTATTTAGGCAACATTAGATTTATTTAGTGTTCGATGTTGCAGCATTAGATTTATTTAATGATTGTTATATTTGTCTATCGTGCTAGGGGGTGGTGGTTTTGATTGGTGGTTTTGTTTTAATTTGAATGTTGAGTTTATAAGACCGAGACTTGGTGGTTTTTTAATTGGGGCAAAGCCAATGACTTAATTTTCAAAATTTAAACTTTCTTTGATAATAATTTTTCCATATTTTAATAATTGAAAAGAACCCCTAGTGTTATGTCTCTGAATGACCATTCAACTACCACACATATATATCTGTATTCCATTGGGTTGCACGATAACCATAAATTTATGTAATACCCGGACTGACCCCTTTCCTCGTTATTTGCATCGTCTCGAAAGCTCTTCCAATCCCCTTCCCCATTTGGATTCATCCTCGTCTTATTTCTTCTGGACTGCGAGTCTTTATGGACTACCAGGAATATAGCAGGAGGGAAAGAAATCCATGGGACAAAATATGTTCTCTCGAAACAATCCATGTTAAGCACATTTATCAAACATTAGCAAGCACATTTATTGAACATTGAGAACATGTGCTACAAAAAGGGAAAAGTCCAATTCTCCATAGTTCTTACACTTGAAAAGTTTACACAAAACACATTTCAGCCCACCATTATGCTAATTTTAACAAATTAAAGAAAATTTCATCTCAAAAACAAAACAAACAACTGACTTGGAAGAAGGTCCTTTTCTTCAAAGAACAAGAAATCTAATTGGAACACGGAATCAAAAACTACATCTCAAAACCAAAACCAATTTGTGTGACAAAACCTTCACAACCTAATTGGGAGAATATCCTGTTAAAAAATGGCAACATTTTTTCATTTAGATGCCTTCAAATTCAACCATTCTAACTTTTCCATTATCTTGTCTAAGGAAGAAGAGCTCCATTCAGGGGATTGATTTTTCTTATATTCTTTCCTTTCTTTCCACCACATCATGAACCTGCTTCCTTCCAAGAAAACATCTAAAGAAATGTTGAGAGCATTTTCCATCTTTGTCACATACTCTTCAAAAATTTTAAGATTTTGTAGGCTTTGGTGTTGGCCTTGTTTGAGATTTTACAGGTCTTTCCAAGCCTCTTCTACATATGTCCAAAAGCATGAGTCTTGAGTGAGGAATGCACACTTTGTGCGGGGCCTTTGACCTCTTGAATTGCGAGTTTTTTTCTTTTGCTTCCATCCATTTCTGAAGAACTTTATGGCGATTGGGTCTTCCATATGAAAGATAGTTGTCGTTGTCATTAGTGTGATAATAATATGAAATATCCAGAGGCTCTACACGTCTCCTCTATGTATTTCCAACATTTATCCACTTATTTTGATATTCAAAATCACTTGGCAATTCATGATCCTCCCACTTTTCAATAATCTCATCCCAAAACTCATTAAGAATCCATATCCTTCATGTCTTTCTCCTTGAAGGAATCATAATATGTGCTGCCATCTTCCTTCTCACAACTCTCTTTATACCACTCAAGCTCTGCCATACTACGTTCTTTTAGGCTTAATTGAACAACTAACCTATCAACAATTGTGTTATACTTGTTTTCAATTTCTCCAGCTCTTCCTAGGGAAAGTTGTGCTTGATCATTCTGGGAAAAGTTATCAACAACATTTCAAACATCAATTAGTATGCCTAAATGAAGAAAATAAGATTCAAAAGTGCAGATAAAGACAATGCTAGAGTACAATCTTATAAAATTGCAGAAAGCTATCGTTAATAAATCCTTTGTTAAATTGGGTATGCTAATATATAATACATATTTCCAAAACAGTTTACTGATGTTTAGTAAAATAAATAAAACAAAAACATTAGATATACTTTTCTTTTTGTTATTTTAAGAAAAGAATTGAGTATTGCCAGAGCTCCAACACCAGTAGCTTCTAACTGCACTGAATTCCCATGTTGTAAGAGATTTCTGAATCAAGATTTGCAAATCTTCTCCCACTTATGGATTTTTCTATGACACGTTTCAAAACCAAACCATACCCTATATGCTCTGAAAAACAGTCCACTCTAGTATTATCCGCAATTTTTTTATGGCTCGACATTGTCAAATGAAGCATCTTCAAAATGGTGTCAAAATTGTCAATACAAGCTGCGCCATGACTTGAACATAACATGTAAGTGCCAAAAGGCCTGTATGGGCTTCTCTTTGTAACCCCATCTAACCACTTTTGAGAATCAAACACACAGTTTGAAGTACATTGCATGACATTATTAAGAAGAATCCTACAAGATGTCCTACAAGCCTCTTGAATAGAAGAATATGGGACTTTGCTATGCCAACACGAAAAAATAGCAGTCAAGGGCTCAACAATGGACTCGAGCGGTGCAAGAAGCATCCGAGGAACAATATCATGCTGGGAAATCACATGCAAAAAGTAGCGTCCCCAATTCTCACGAACTACTGCTTCAATAAGTCTTTCATCTCCCATTAAAGGGCAACCAAATGTGATACAAAAGGGAGAGATTTGCCTTAACCTCTTTTCTAGTACCCACAGTGTGGCCAAGGTTGCAACTACCCCTCCTAAGGAATGACCCACAAATATAATGGGTTTGAGTTTCCTTTGTTTGGAGTTTGTATAAATCTACAACTGATTGATCATCGAACATATCAACACAATGTTACTTTTCTCTTTGAATTTCCATAATTTCATCTATATCAAGTGAAGAAGTAAACCCTCTTGTTGTGAAACTAAGGTCACTTTTGACAGTTGTATTTAGATAAATCAATTAGTTACCTTTGCTCATAAATTTGTTTCCTCCATAATATGCAGGAACAACTTAAGAGCTCCCTGATGGATGAGGGATGGCTTATCATCATAACCCTTGAGTCAATCCAAGAATACTTGGTTGTTGGTTTTTATATTCCCCTCTCCATATTTTCTCTCTTTGACGATGAAACTTTCAATTTGATGAAATGAAGGGAAGGCATCATATGCAACACCTCCATGCTCCTTCAGACCAAAACTCTCTGAATTGCTTGCACGACCTGACTCTTCCCAAGCCTTGGACAATATTTCACATGAAGTGAGAATATCTGCAGTCTCCTGACCGACAATGAACCTGCAACACCATATCTGTAAATTAGCACCATATGGGAAACCAAGTATGGATCTGTATTGATATAGAATAGGATAGATACATCTTAAACCTTGACTTACTGAGCAACTTTTCTTGATAATTTTTTTGGGGTTTAAATACAAATAGAACGTGGGGACAAAATATTAATACAAATGCTTCAATAGACCATGGGGACAAAAAAAGCATTATTATTTTACCGATAAAACAAATATTGTCATTAAACTGATACAACAACCAGCCTTTCCTGAGTGATTTTCTGTCTAATCGAAGTTCAAAACATGTTTGTTCCATCTCACTGGATCAATCATTCCAAACACATAAAGCTTGACAACTAAACCTTACAAATGGCATAACATCCATGGGCATGGCTATTTACTGGAAACATGTGATGGTGCATGGCTATTTACTTCAAATGTGTGATGATCGATTGAGTAGTGTCTCCAAGATATCTTATTAGCTGACTTCGAATACCACATGGTGGGGCTCAGTTCATTGTTCCTGTTCGAGCAGACCCAGTTTCATATCTGTTAGCAATCTCGGCTGCAACAGACACTCCAACTACAGTAGAAACCACCACAACATGCTGACACAATGAGGCATAAGTCTAACGATACTTGCCTTAAGTAGAGAGAGAGGTTGATCTCCAATGCTGATCTCAATCTTATTAGTTTTTTTTTCGAATCTTTGAATTTGTTTCTTCTGAAGGAGAACCAGTACGAGGAAATGGTTTTTTATGGAGTTTTCAAAGACGTCATCAACCATGGCTGGCACCCAACGCCCAACAATGATAGTCATATGATGATGAGTAATACTTGTACTCGTGAGATCAAAGGGCAGAGTGGAACGATCGAGAGAAAATAGGTCCAGAGATCGAAACCCACAAAAAAATTAAAAGCGAAGGTCTCGGGTGAAAAGCACAGGACGTTCAACAAGGAAAACATGGTGTTTTTTTGCAGGTATCGACAAAGGTTATTGATCTTGACCAGAGATAACTATATGAAGTTCATTGGATTGATCTCTTATAATAGCTTTAATGTTAAGGATTTGAGATAATTGATATCATTATGAAAATGTCTAACTTGACTAGTCCTGGCTTGCTGAGTGTTGGTTTCAGAAATACTGAAAATGCTAAAGAAAGAAGGTTTAGTAACATCGATAGGAAGATATGAATACATAATTAACAAACCAAAGGTAAGGACTCATCCATGCATTCACAAAATCAATAATTAAACCAAGTTGGCAATATTTCCATCATGGCTAGTGGGTTTGCAGGAAAATAACCCTGACGTTACTAGCAAAGAAGAGCAGGATCCATGCCATGAAGCGAAAGATAAAAAAGATGGTGACTGTCCTCATGAGGACCGGTTGTATACGAAGGTATTTTCTTTTATTAGCTCTCAAAAGCTATATAATGTGCTTATAGGTTTATTGAAGTCGAAAATTTAATTTGGCTCGACCCTTTCAGGCGTTGTATGATGGGCTTCCAATGGATTATGTAACTATTGCAAAGCTCCAAAACAAATTAGAAGGTCAAGCAAACCAAAATACCGTGCAAAAACTCATTTCAGTTTTTTTTTGGAACATATAAGAAGAACCTAGAAGAATTTCATTTCAATTTTTTTTCTTTGATGCAAAGAAATCAAATGATTTTTTATTTATTTTTTTTAATTTTTTGTGATGCAAAAAAATCAAACATATTTTTCAAAGTATTTATGAATACTAAATCGCTAATACAATATTAAATTAATATTAATATTTTGACAATTTCCTACTTGCAAACATGCAAAATGTAAATAGCAATGCAAACATGCAAAATGTGAATAGGAATGAAAACTAGCAATCTTATTATAGTAAATAGGAATGGAAATGAACAATCTTCTTATTAATATTTTGACAATTTCCTACTTCAATTTCCTACTTCCAAACAGTAAATAGGAATGAAAATGAGCAATCTTACAGATGAATGATGAATGACGGTGGAACTCAATTGCAGGTTGAAGATTTCAACCTTACAAAGCAAACAACTGCATCCAAGGAGTAAACCGGTGAACAAGTGAAAAGTAGTTAGTGACAACCAGCGAGTAAACTAGTGAACAAGCGAACTAGTGAATCAGTGATGAGAACCAATGACGAATATACATAATAGTTGATGATGGCAATGACTATAGATAAAGGCGGTCGTATAGATAAAGGTGTTCGTCTAACTTACCCTTTGGTAGTTTTGGCGGTCATCTGACTTACCCTTTGGCAGTCCCAGATCTTTGACAATTTTCAGATCTCTGACAATTTTCATATCAGTCTCATATCAGTTGGCAGTCTTAGATCAGTTTGGCGGTTGAATGGACATGGATTTAATGATTTTAATGATTTTGTCCAGTTGAATGGACAAGAATTTAATGCATCATCGTAGCCTCATAAAGAGCTTCAATAAACTAAAGTTAGTTTATACAACATAAACATAAACTTAGGTTATACAACATATACAACATTGAAAAAAATGCATTGTGTGCGTATGATGAAGATATAATAAACAAGTTTATCTAAACATTGACAAAATGAGCTTGGCAATAAGAGTTGCAACTAAGAGATCGACAATAAGAGTTGCAACTTATTAGCCAATAGCAACTTTGATAAAAGAAATTAAAATATCATTAAAAACAACTATTTTACTTTTACTATGTACAACTTTGAGAATCACAAAAATATTGATAAAAGAATTAAACTATCATTAAAAAAAACTATTTTACTTTTACTATGTACAACTTTGAGAATCACAAAAATATTTTGTAGTCGAAATCAAGGTAATTGAAGGTCAACGCTGAAGCGAACGCTAGAGTCCTAGCCTTTGGCTGGGACTAATAATATTAAAAAGGAGGTGATTTAATGTTTCATTGATAAAGTTGCAACACTTATTCAAAAATATGGGCATCTTTGTAAACTATTGCCATTAACATTAGTGTACATATCAATGTATAATATTGATTGTATTTGATGGTGCAAAGTGACATCAATAGAAAGCATGCTCGAATGAAGTACAAATTTTGCATGAAAAACATCTATGTGAAAAAACTCATGTTCATATTATATTTAAGGATGTTGTGGTAATGCAAAACTCTGTGTGGTAAATTACTGATTAAATAAAAAAATATGTGATTCAACATAAATTCCAAAATCATGTAGGTAATTTGAGAAAAACTCATGTTCATATTATATTTAAGGATGTTGTGGTAATGCAAAACTGTGTGGTAAATTATTGATTAAATAAAAAAAATATGTGATTCAACATAAATTCCAAAATCATGTAGGTTTATATAGGTTTAAGTTAGTTTATAGTCTTAGAAACCATTCATTTGTAATTTTATTATACTTGTCGCGACATCTGCGACATGGTATATAGCAATGGATATGCAGTTGCATATTAATTTGTTAGTTGATCAATTTTTTTTTAGGTTTTTAGAAGGTGAAACATTGCGGAGAAATTTTCTATCTCCAAGTTACCTCTCTCTCTCACTAGAAGTTGATTGGAAGGTAAGTGGGCGGCCAAACGAAATTGGGCGAGATTTTATTTTCAAATATTTTTCTAGAACCTTACCAGTTCCTCTACCTGAGCCGACTAAATGACTGGTTACTATCATTCCTTCCTTATAGCTTAGCTTTGCTGTAGGAAGCTGGGGTAGCTTTAGGCGTTTCATAGGTTTTCTTGTCTTTCAATGTTCCACTAAATTCCAGCTTGCCTTCACTCTAGCTGCTCTGTTTTGTGGGACCTTGAGGCCTTAATCGGCACACAACCTTCCATTTTACTTCATTGTTCCCTAGTGGGTGGGATAGACCATTATTTACTGTTTAAGCTTCCAAGCGGGTTGGTCTCTTGGGTTACAGCTTCTTCCTAGGATTGAGAGCTTCCCTTCCAGCTTCACTTCTCCCAAGTGAGTGGTTCCTTGGCACACTCCTCCTGGCGTATATTACAAAAGGATCAGTCTCAGGAATTTTGGTTATTTCAGATTATCCCTTTTGAACAGAAGGCTTGTCAGGTTCTGTAGTGATAGGTTTGTAAAGATTCTTGTGGTTTCAATGGACAATTTCTTTAATATTTTAGACGGTAAGGTCAAGACACTTATGAACCCGGAGGACGAGGAAAATTGGAGATGAATGGGACTTTTTGACAAAGTGGACGAGCTGCAGAAAGGTTCCTTGGGATTAGCACCTTCTTTAACCAATCCTTCTCACTTTTATGATGTCTCTTGTACCTCGTCAAGTTGTGTTGTGCCCTTACCCTCTGCAGTAGATTTTGTCCCTCCTCCCTTAGAAGATATCTGGGCTAAGCCTTCTACTACTGTTTAGTCTGGACCTTCAGACCTTACTTATGCTCCACGAAGACTTGGGGATTCTAGAGCTAAGGGTCAGACTATCTCATTTCGACGTAAGGAGTGGAAAGCCAACAAGAAGGCTAAACGCCTGGTTTTAGGAAATGATGTGGGGTTAGAGGACACTTGCAGAATGACACTTTGTTCTTTAGTAGGCCAGGTATCTTATAAATCTTTGAGTAAAGGCTCTCTTGAAGATTAGATAAAACTACAGTGGGAGCCTACCCTTGGTTACTTCCCTGAGCCTATTTACATGACAAAAGGATGGTTGGGTATTATCTGCAACACCCCTGAGGATGCTACTCTCCTTCTGAGCTCGCTGTGGGTGTTCGGGGGAAGCAATCTTATGTTAAAACGCCGGAGAATAGCTTTCAATCTAAATTCAGATTAATTTCAGCTCAGACATCTCTGGGTTCTCCTACCGGGCCTCCCATTGTTTTTGTGGAATGAAGGAGCCTTAAAGGCTATTAGAGAAACACTGGGGCGTTTTATTGCTCATGATACCAAGTTACTCAACTCCTCGCAGTGGAAGATGGGAAGGGTTCTTGTGGATATTGACATCTTCAATGGTCTGCCAGAAACCATAGAGATTAAGTGGAGAGGGTGAAGGATCATACAGTCTCTAGATTACCTTGGAGTGCCCTTTAGATGTAACCATTGCCACTTTACGGGCCACCTTCGAAGGGATTGTAAGGGAAAATTTAATAAGGACCTTTCTGAAGAGTTTGAACTACTGAGGAGTCCCCCATTATACACATAAGATGATCCTTCTTTGACTTTCTTGAATGTATCCTCTGGAGTCTCTCCAGCGACGCAGCATGAACCTAAAGGTAGCCTATCTAGTAAGTTACAAGCACTGTGCCATCCTTTTTATTTGTCCCTATCTAGTGAGGAAAAGTTGGCTATCAACTCCTCGGGTTGTCTTTTGAGTAACACTTTGTCAAATTCTCTCTTTCCAAAACAAGGTTCTATTGCTCAAACCCTCTCATTCGCGACCTAACCTCTCTCAATATCTCAATCCATCCACTGAGGTCCTTCTACCTCCTTTATCTAGCCCGACTGCTCCTGTAATAGTCACTAAGCCTTCACTCCCTCTCTCTCTGAGCCCCTGTCACACTATTCCCTCCAACCTAGTGTCTTCGAGGAACCATCAAATCCCTCCCTTACAACACTCTCCCGAAGCAACACTATTGCCCTCTCTTTCGAGACGTCAGAGGTCTTCCCTTCATAACCAGTCTAAGAACGTTTCACCTTCTAGAGAACTTGATGCGCGGCTTCTGTCTGACTCATCCTTGCAGTTTTACTCTCATTTAAGTGGTCCATCACCTTCCTCTCCTCCTCACGCTGGTCATTCTAACCAGTTTTCGGATCCCTCCTTGGAAACTATGGTTATCTCTCCTTCGTTATTACCTGGTTACAGAGAGACAGAGGAGAGTGACACCAATCTCTCAGCGGTTCTGGATTCGCTCGTTCCTTGTTTAAATGAGCTCCGTAACACTGAGAAACTTCCTATATACCTGGGGAAGAAAGCAATGGAAGCTAAAGTGGATACTGGCTCGTCCTCCACTCAGTCGGAAAGGGGGGGTAAGGCTTTTTCTTGGTCTTGGGGATTAGCCACTGAACTCTCACCCATTAAAACGAGAAGTGCTCGTAAGAAACAAGCGAGTTCTAGTTTGAACGCAGCTGACAGTAATCATTCTTCCCAGGATACTGGGGCCCTTAGAGCAATGAAGGCCCTTGCAAGGGAAAAGTGATGTTATTACTCTCTTTGAATATAAGAGGGATTGGAGGCTCCCTCAAAATGGCCTCGATTCGTAGATTACTGTATTGTACCAAACCGAATGTCGTATTCTTACAAGAGACTCTTATGGATGAAAAGAAAGTGAGAGATTTTGTGTTGCATCTTTGTCCTACATGGGCAGCTACCGCAGTCAACTCTTTAGGCACTTTGGGTGGATTACTAGTCGCCTGGGATCCTAGTGCCTTTGATATGACTCCCTTTTTCACTGTTGGAGGTATATTGCTAAAAGGAAGCTGTATTCATTCAAAGAAGGAGTTGAAACTCCTTAATATCTATGGGCCTTGCAAAGATCGGAAAATTTTCTAGAATTCGTTAGCAAACAACGATATCCTATCTACCCCAAAATTAATTGTGGCAGGCAACTTGAACTTCATCTTTTCCTCAGATGAAAACTGGGGTGGGTCCTTTGTTCCGGGTTCAAATGAGTTTTTTTTTTCAGAATTTTTTTAACTTCCATGAAGTTGGTCGATCTTAAGCCAACCAAGATGGTCCCTACCTGGCGTAATGGTCGTGCTGGTCTATCTATCATTGCTAGAAGGCTGGATAGGTGCTTGGTTTCTGAAGGATCCTTATACACTTTGGGCCAGTCACGAACGTGGGTGGAATACCCATTTATTTCTGATCATGCTCCTATTCTCATCCAAACGGAGGAACCCCCCATTTATAGAGAGTTTCCATTTAAGTTCAATTTGCAATGGCTACAAAATGATGAATTCATTAATCTGGTTCACACATTATGGAAAGATCCCCAATTTTTGGTGGAGGGTAACCAACAACATCAGATCGTGTGGAAGCTAAAATAAATCAAGCAACAAACAAAAGGCTGGATTAAAGAGGCAAAGATCCATGAAAAATTATTGGGAACTGAACATTGAGTAGCTGTTATTAAAATTTGTAAATGGTCCCTTATCACTGGAGGAAGAAAGGTCTCTCGAAGAGATGGAAACAAACAGAAACAAATTCCTTAGGGGAGAGGAGGAGGTCTGGAGAATTCGAAGCAGGATAACTTGGATAAATAGTGGTGATGCAAACACTAAATTTTTTCACAACATGGCTAGCTATAACAGGAACTGAAAGCATGTGTGGGAACTAGACTCGGGAAATGGAGAAATTATAAGAGGGCAGCAGGCAATTAAAGAGGAGGTAGTTTGTTATTTTAAATTTTTTTCAAAGCAAAAACAAATTCCAATGTTTCGGAGCTAGTTAGGATTTCCAGCCTGTACACCAAGATGGTGACCGAGGATGAAGCAGAGCTACTCTTTAAACCTGTTACACTGGAGGAAATTAAATCTACTCTAGAAAATTTTCAAAAAGAAAGAATCCCTGGGTCTGATGGTTGTACAACAAAATTCTTCATCTTTTTCTTTGATCTTATGGGCGAGGATCTTCCCGAGATGGTGGAAGACTCGAGGAAAAAAGGACATATTTTTGGAGGTCTTAACTCGACCTTTCTAGCCCTTATTCTAAAGGTTATTAAGCTGAGATATTTCATGACTTTAGACCAATTTCATTATGCAATCTCATTTATAAGTTAATCTCAAAAATCCTTGCTAATCGGATAAAGTCGATTCTGTCAAAGTGTTTTTCATTTGAACATCTGGGGTTTCTAAAGGGGAGAAGGATTCAAGATGCCATCGGCTCGGCCCATGAAACTCTCCATAGCATTAAAAAAAAGAATATTAAGTCCCTGGTCCTAAAATTAGATCTGAAAAAAGCATATGACAACGTAGATTGGGAGTTTTTAAGGGTGATTTTACTCATGATAGGCTTCGGGGTAAAGCTTACAGACTGGATAATGAGTTGTGTTTCTAGTGCCAGTTTTTTTGTTTTAATCAATGGAGAGGCGACATACTACTTTAAAATCTAGAGGGGACTTCGTCAGGGATGCCCACTGTTAGCGATAAAAAACGCACTGGCATTTTTGAAAGAACGATGCCTAATATTGTAGGGAAAATTTTGATAGCTTCCCAGGCTCCAAATGCAAATTTGAAAGCACCATTGGAAAGATTAGGATTTGTAGATGTCGATCGACTATTTAAGCATGCAAAACAGACTCTCCATGACTGAGAAATTTGATTTTGAAAAAATATGCGCTTTCACCAGCGCAAAAGGTAGAATTATAACTAGTTAGCTGGTGAAAGCTCCGCCTTTCACCAGCTAAGAAGCAGATTTTCGGGTAAATTAGCTGGTGAAAGCCTGTCACGGCCAGAATAGCCGAATTTTTCCCCAGATCAGGATTTTTTGGGTTTGAATGGTTTGAAATCTTCTTCAATAAGCTGGTTATGAATTATCAAATCAAAATCTGAAGGCCATTCTTGGAGATGAAAGTCAAAAGGGAATTTTTTGACTAGATTTGGTTATTTTTAAGGGCAAAATGATGGGGATCAAATGACACATCACCCAATTCAAATTTTATCTTTGGAGGGCCAAATCAAACAGCCTTGGGAGGCTAAAACTGCACTTCATTAGCAATCTACTTTTTTTAGAGATCATTAAATAGGACCTTTCCTATTTTGTTTTGATTTTCCATTCTAGATCCATTTTTATAGGACCTCATCCTACACTTGTTGTATCTGTTTTGATTTGACTATTTTTAGTAAATCTGATCCATCTTTCAAGGATCTAGATTTCATCTTGTAAGGCTATAAAGCCAAAGACATTTGGAATACTAAGGGGATAATCTAGGAGACATTTTTTGGCTATTGTACTAGACTCTTTATTCATAATAGAATGACAGTTCTCTTTTGCTTTCAATGACATATTTTCTCATACTTTCATCATTCTGTACTTTATTTCAGTTTAGTTCAGCTTCTAAGAACTGTCATCTTCTTATTAATCTCATGAACTTGAACTAAAGGTTTTCTTGCTATCTTGTATGACCCTGCACATTGTGTATTTGGTTATCTAGACTAGTATTCTTCACATCCTATTCAGATTTTGTCGTCTGATCATTGAGTTCTAAAAGCATTGTCTTATTCGAATGTATGAAGTAGTCCTTTCGTTAGCTATTGAGTTATCCTATTGTTCCAAGCATACAAAATCTACCACATTCTTAAGTTACCAAGCATTCTTAGCCTACAACCCTAAGGAGTTTCTTGGAGTGATAACAAATTGGCGCCATTGCAGGGGAGAGGAGATTGAAGCTCAACTTCCCTGGGAGACGACATAGATCCAGCTTTGATGATAGACAAAGCCTGGACATCATTTGGTTGTAATAATCTATCTGGAGACTCCATGAAGGACGAATTCAGTGGCGACTCCATTATTTAGAAATCTGTTGGTGACTCCATTGGTATGACATGAATAGGATCTTAGCCAAGAGGTATGCGTTCTGTGATTTTTCAAGTATTGTTGGTTTCCCTAATCAAGTACCTACTAGAGATGAATGGGAGAACAGTCTTCCCAGATTTCGAGGAGAAGAGTGGGAAGTGCCAGCTGAACATTTGCTGGACTTTCATGATTACATGCATCGGTTGCAGGTAGTGCATGATGATGTTCAGATCCGACTCTTTTGTTTTTCATTAGAAGGGATTGTTCGTGATTGGTACCAATCTTTGCCTATTGCTAGTATCAGCTCTTTGGCTGATTTTCATGCTGCCTTCATGTGTTTTGTAAATGGATATTTCCAGCTGATCTTCTCTATCCTCAATGTTGTCATGAATTTCAATTATTGACTAAAGAATTAGATACTCATGAGGAATATGTTGTTGTAGAGGATATTCTTCATTATGATCAAGAGATTAGTGATTCATACCATGATAACTTTAGTGATGCTTTTGACATCGTATTAAATGCATCCACTGTTTTAGATTGTCATGAAGATCATATTGTTTCTTTTGAAAAAATTGGAAATGATGAGCAAATTAACAAGACAACAAGTGACAGTTTCAGATCTGTAGAGGTTGATGAGGACAACCTACAAATTCCAGATTTGCAGGGACTGTCTAATCTTCAGCTAGAACACAAGAATCATGATCAAGAATGTGTTGATGCTGTAATTGAKACTAGTCATGAGTCTCTTGATCCCAATAACAGAGAAGACCTAAATCCCAGATTTGGATCTGCAGTAGATGATGAGGGCAGCCTTCATCTTTCAGATGTGCAGACACAGGGGAATTGCAACAAATATGGAGAAGAAGGTGAGGAGCTGAAAAGTCCAAATCAGCAGTCCATCCTACATGTTTCTCCGGCAAGGGTTGAGCAGCCTGCATTCAACAGTGAGATCAGTAAAGGCATATTTCAACATCATTTCAATTTTCAGTTGGATTAGCAGTTCAAAAAGGTATTTCTTTGTGAATTCGATGACCCTATTGCTGACTATTTGGATTCTATGAGCAGCATAAACCCAGGGATATTTTTTCAGAAGAAGATTGTTTTTATCATCTATTTAAACCTCTTTTTTGCATGATATGGCTTCCATTGTTGTTCAAGTCAAGATCAAGCATGATATCAATAAATCAGTTTCTTACTTGGCTACATTGGAAATTCAGTTTTACTTGATCAATCTGCCTCTACTGGTTAGAGTAGGAATAGATACAAAATAAGCTCGTCATCGAGCATGAGATCCTTTTTAGTCTAGTAGTTTGCAGCAGGAACTTGTGTTCAGCATTTTATTACAGTTTGAATAAGTTGTAGGGATGCATGAGAAGAATTTGGCAAATGCGGTGAAGCTGCCCCCTCAAACTGAAAGAGAGTTTCTTCATCCAAAAGTCCCAACCCCAGTATATGGCTCTGTCCCTTCAGATCACCCTTTTTGCCTGTCCTAATGAGGGCTATGACAAATGCTACATACATGAGTATAAATTAAATCTTCATCTCAGAAGAGAACATGCAGGTTATGCTTTCAAAGAAAATGGAAGGCATGCTATTGATAGTAAAGATGAAATGAAGTAAGGAATTTTTTTGAGTTTCTAAAGTTTTGTTGAAGTTACAACTTTTGGTGGCTTGGGCGAACAAATGATTGTTCATTAGCTACCAAAAGGCATACCATCTTGGTAGTGCAGGAACACAGTGGATTGCTGAAGATGAACCGCTATACTATATTGTTTCTCCTAAAGATGTAATCATTGCGAAGCCTCGGAATGCAGATGACCATATAGCACGGCTTCTTCAACATAACCAGCATGACAAAGCATTAGCTGCAATTGAAGCAGGACAAGCCCCAATTGAATTTCTTGATGAGGTAGGGTTATCATACCTTGATCGCTTAATTTCAACAGGGAAATATGCACAAGCAACAGCTCTATGCCTAAAATTATTGCATGGATCAGCCACTGCGTGGGAAAGATGGGTGTTTGAGTTTGCTTGGCATCTACAATTATCAATTTTAATTCTTTATATTTCCACCAACAACCCTCAACTCCGAGATATTGCATATGAGATGGCTCTTCTAGCTCTAGTCACAATTTCGGCTTTTCACAAGCAACTTTTATCCACAATTCACAGTTGGCCATCATCTATATACAGTGCATCCGTTGTAATATCTGCAATAATGTCTTCGAACTCTAGTCCAGTGCACCTTCAAGCACCTGTTCCAGTTCCTAATAGAATTTATGGTGAAGTGCCTAGTATGTACATAAAAGAAATGGGGCTTAGGCAGATATTTGTGCAGACAGACATAGGGAATGTTTTGGGCATAGAAGTAGACATGGATGAAAGAGTACAAACAATCAAGAAGAAACTCCAGCTTGCTCTGTGTCTGCCAACTGAGTAGAGTGCCCTCACGTTTGGAGATGTGGTGCTAGAACATGACTTCAATGCAGTGCAAAATTATTCTCCAATTTTGCTGACAAGAGGACTCTACAGAACCTCATCAACACCTTGCTTGTCACCATCAGGGCAAAAGAGCAAAGACCGCAGTAAGCCTCTAGAGATTGTGGGTGGATCGCATGGATGTCCAAAGGTGAAGCGGTTGGTTAGACAATGCATGAAAGCTTTGGATAGTGGGATTGAACCAACCCCTGCTGGTGGTGGTCTAGGAGGAGCATATTGCATTCAAAATGCGATGGGTGAAAAAATTGCCATTGTCAAACCTACAGTTGAAGAGCCATTTGCACCAAAACAATCCAAACGGTTTAGTGGGAAGGACACTGGGACAACCTGGTCTTAAGAGATCCATCAGAGTGGGAGAGACAGGTTTTAGAGAGGTAGCTGCTTACCTGCTCGATCATCGCCACTTTGCACAGGTACCCCCTACAGCTCTTGTGAAAGCTACTCATTCAATTTTCAATGTGAACAGAAATGTGTTGCCTTGTAAGTCAGAGTCCTTTGCAAAGATTGGATCCCTCCAAAGATTTCAGCCCCATGAGTACGATACAAGTGAACATGGCACTTCCCATTTTCCTGTAGGAGCTGTACATAGAATTGGTATTCTCGATATAAGAATTTTGAATACTGACAGGCATGGAGGTAATATTCCTGTTAGAAAGCTGAAGGAGGATAAGCATACTAGTAGTAGGACACAATTTGACATGCAGGTATATGATGCTTTAGGATGACTTTCTTTGCACTTGCATTTATTCGTCGGGATCTACAAGAAGCTAGCTGGTGGGCACGTCTACCATCCAGAGTGTTTGGAGAAGACAAGTTCTGAAACTAATCAAACTTCATAACAGATTGGAGGCTGTATACGGATCATCAAGAGAATGTCCACGAGTTTTGTGATGTCATTACTAAGCTTGACTAGAATGTGGTTAATTTCCCCTCACATCATGCATTTAGTCTGGGCATTATTAATCAGCTCAAACAGCCTGTAAATCTCTCATCCAAACACGCTATCAGAGCTCCAGATCCATTCAAGGTGGCTACGAATAGTCAAAACTCCAGTTTGACAAGCGAATTCATCATCCAGATAACTATGGATTCTCATTTGGGTGAGGAATGACATGGAGGCCAATCCGACAAATGTGGCATGCGTGAATTCGCAACGCCGTTCACCGCAATCGACTGTAACCATTTCAAGGAAGGATATCTGCCTTCAACACAAATGCAAAAGTAAGTTTGCTCTGCATAATATTACGATGGTCGTTCCAACAGGAGAAATGCACTGCCTATTGGAGTTAGCAGGCGAGGTACTTGTTTTTCTAGAGAACAAAATCATAAGGCACGGAGTACCCATTACCCTACAAGAATTGGGGGCAGTACCAGAGTGACTTCCGTCAAAGCTAGCCGTATTGAAGATAAGGAACCAGGGGAATCCTCTAAAATTGGTGGACGTCTCTCAAGCAGCAAGTCGTTGTTGCCAAAGTCAGCTTCAACAGTTCCTAAATTAGATACCTCCATCTCATCAAACTTGAAGAAGACACGCAAAGTGCAACCAAATTCTGCTGCTTCTGGGCAGTCAAGTTCAACACACAATCTATCTGCTGGGTTGGGTCAGAAAGGGCAGGTTAGAGCTGCATTCCATAAGGGAGAACCGAGCAATAGCAGTAGACTTGGTCTATCAGAAATATTGAAATTGACAAGCTCCAAAAGATCAACCTCTGACTTGGACTTTCTTCAGGAAACACCAAATTCTTCTATGAGCAGAAGCCTCTTTCGTAGTGGTTCTACTATGGAAAGGAGAGATAATTGAGTTGTTTCTAAACAAACAGGGAAGTTGGAATGATCTGGAGTTATTGAATGTAAACAACAGTTTGTCAGATTTAATGTATGGGGAACATGAACATAATTGGACTGGCATAGAGGAAAATGGGACTAGGAACATAGGAGCAGGTCCTTCTCTGAGATCTGGGCTCATGAACGATGCAGCAGGTCTATCAATTTCTGAAAATGATCATGAATCTGCCTCTGATGATTCTTTTGTCTCTGCCCCATCAGTGGCTGAAGATCTATTTGATGTGGATGTTGCTAGTAGCAGTGTTGTGGGGTCTCAACAGGGATGGGTACAACTTTGAATGTAGCTAGACCTAAGAAGGGCTCAACAATAGCCATATTTTGACTCGGGTGGATATTCAAAGGAATAAATTCAGTTTTTACAGAAGTAGATGGAACGTGAGGAGCGTCTCGTTTTGCCTCTTTTCATTTCGGCAACAACGGAAGCAGACAAATTAATCCGGATGAGCTTCATCAAATCTGCCAGGAATTTGGTATTGTTGAGCTTGAGGGAATGATCAAAGAGTCGATCAAGAAATTTCCATATGCCCTAGCAAGAAGATCCTTCTTGCGCTGCTATCAAATTCCTGCCATAGATAACAACAGTTGTGCATTTGGATTTCCTTTTGTATGCTCTGCAGCCGTGGTGTCGTTGCTTAAATCATTTTGATATATCTAATTTGTTTTTTCCTCGTTTGCTTGGCATATCAATTCTTGAATCAAGCATTGCAGGTCACCTGAGGTTCAAACATCAAGTGTCAACAACATTTTATCGAGCAGCTGCTGAAGAATCTAACACTCTATGCAGGATCATTGCTACTCTGCATTATTTTCTTCTCAAAGATGAAACAATACTTTCACCAGCGCAGAAGGCAGAATTATAACCAGTTAGCTGATGAAAGGCAGAGCTTTCACCAGCTAACTAGCAAATCTTAAGGCGAAATAGCTGGTGAAACCTGAGACTGGCCAACAAAGGTGTATTTTTGCCCAGATCGAAGTTTTTCTCAACCAAACATCCTGAAAATAGTTTCTAAAGATGCATATTTAATTTACACATCAAATTCAAGATCCGGATTTGATAAAAAGGATGTTTGATGAGGTGCCAAAGTCATATTAGACACCTATTTTTAGGGCACATAATCAATTGTTTTTCGATTCTATCATGATCAAAGCACATCTGCGAGCCTTGGAAGGCTATCCACACATATCAGAGGATCTAAAAATGCTTTGTATCTGAAGCTGCTGCTGTATTAATACACGATCCAAAAAAGGTTTACAGAGACATGGTTGCAACCGGCAACACCCTCCGTTGGTGGCTTCACAGCCTGAGTTTTTCTTATTACTGTAGACTTATCTATGGATTCTTTATGATCATCCACACAATCTAGTGGATTTTTGGTTTACTATAGTCCTTGATCTTGCTTCTATACCTTATGTAAATGCTTGTGGTGGTGCAGCTTGGTTTCCTCATCGTGTTTATGGAAGGATGAAATATGCAATTGGTGAAAATCCTCATGTCTCTCCTAATCATGGAAGATAGTCATGGCGGATATGCCTGTTGACCTCATACTGAGAATTGGGAGCACTGTAAACAGAGAGAGGAGCTTCGTCTAGCAAGCCCTGAGGTCTTTGTATTCTTACAGGTAATCGAGATTCATCAAGTTTTGATTTTTGGGTAAGTTTCTGTTTTCGGTGGTTTATGCGAGCCTGTGTGTGCTCATTAACCACTGAAAAGGCTGAATGACTCCATGGCCCAATACTAAAGGCACAAGGTCTGCTAGGTTCTTGGAGACCTCACAGGGAGGTATCCATCCCAGTTGGAGCCAGATGTTAGCGATAAAAAATGCACTGGCATTTTTGAAAGAACGATGCCTAATCTTGTAGATAAAATTTTGATAGCTTCTCAGGCTCCAAATGCAGATTTGAAAGCACCATTAGAAAGCTTAGGATTTGTAGATCTCAATCGACTATTTAAGCATGCAAAACAGACTCTCCATGACTGAGAAATTTGATTTTGAAAAAATCTGCGCTTTCACCAGCGCAGAAGGCAGAATTATAACTAGTTAGCTGGTGAAAGCTCCGCCTTTCACCAGCTAAGAAGCAGATTTTCGGGTAAATTAGCTGGTGAAAGCCTGTCATGGCCAGAATAGCCGAATTTTTGCCCAGATCGGGATTTTTTGGGTTTGAATGGTTTGAAATCTTCTTCAATAAGCTGGTTATGAATTAT
>JASDQU010105849.1:8024-23921 GCA_032191745.1 Picea mariana
ATACGTATAATGTAACTATTGTAGATATATTTAAACAACAGATTTCCTTATCTTAATTATGTACATGGTATACACACTGTAAGTTTTAATCTAAACTTACGAAACTCAATGTAAAAAATGATTGCTTCGAAGAAGCAAATAAAGAAAGCACATAAAATATTTTTTCGTTTTTCCTTTATACATCTAAACTAATAAGAAAAAATACTATGAAACAGAAACATGTGGATAGTCAAAAGACAAACCATACATTCGAGTTTCAGTGATAAATAAATGACAGAAAAATGCAAATGAGCTAACCTGTTAGTGAGTTAACGATATGTATCCAGACATCTGCATGATTAGATAACATCCAACTACCACGTCCAAGAGAGAAACCTGCAATGAACCTTAAGATTGTTCTGAATAAATGTTGAACAATGTGTTGTAGTTGAGTTTTAATAACATAATGAATGATACAAATAGGTGTTGTGATATTATGATTGCAAGCAATTACATTAAGATAAATTTGATTGTAACAACGTTTCATTTAATTATTCAACTAAAACTTAAAGAGAAATCATGTCATTTAAGTTGAATGGATGATCACACTGTTAATATCTGAAGCATCAAATATGGACAATATTTATAAAAGAATTACCCCAAAACATAACAGATTGTGAAGTCTAAAGCTATAAAAAAACTATTAGTTTAGCACGATAAACTAAGTATAAATGAAAACACAATTTACATGAAGCTAAAGCTAAAATGCAATTGTTTGTTCCATTCAAGTTTGTGAATTAATCGTCCACCTTCAACCCTAGGCTAAGATGTCTTCATTACAAAAATATGTAGTATTTAAAGAGTTCTTGTAAACTAAACATCCTATGTTGTAGGATAGGATCAAATCTCAAGATGATTTACTAGTTACAAAAATAGAGGGTCATAAAACCACTCAATATCAAACTATATCTCCCAAAATTATAAAAGTTTTGTCTTTTGTTTTACAAAATGAGACAAAATAAATGGCTAATTAAATAAGTCCATAAATACTCCATATTTTGAGATCACCACAAGATACAGGATATCATGAAATAAAATGAAATGAAGAAATTAGACATTTATTTAACTAATATTTTCCAAAATTTTACATCAGAATTTACTGGCTACAGAATCTGTTGATTTTGTAGCTAGTCTTATTTTAACCAACATAAATCTAAATCAATCAATATTAATTATAAAATAACAATAAAATCATAACTAATATAAACAACGAATATTACCTTTCAATTGAATACTAAATTCGAATCATAGAATCTTAGAGTTAATCACTGCTTTGACACACTCAACATTTTTTATTATGACATTGCCAATCCTTTTGAAACGTTTTCCTTGACTTTGTGCACTGATATTGAGCTCATGGTTTTCAATTGTTAATACTTTGTTCTGAGCCGTAAGGGTCTTGATCTTCACTTGAAGGATGGGAACATCTGTGTAATATTGGCCAATCTAGTGTAGGAACACTTCGTACTATGGAGGTGGGACAGTTGGTTGAGGAAACACATGAATGTGCGTCAAAAAACTACCACTATCCACTGTACTTTTTTGAATGAATTTGATTCTTGGAAAATCTTTGTGATGTTTCAGGCATGGTGGCGGGTTATCTACAAATTCGTAAGTCTGACTGAGATCTGATTTAGGATAATTTGGGTCTTCCCGTGCCAAGAACGTTTCGATCTCAGAATCAGATCTTTCATGAACCTCAATCAATTTGATCGATCTCACATGAGCTTTTGATCTATTTTGTAGGCTCCTCGAGATTAATCTCCTATCCCTTTTGTTATTAAACCCTATTTCTGGATTATTCTTTGATAATTTGCACGAGTTTTTATTGACAGTCTTTGCAATGGTATTAGGGAAAACATATTGATCATGCTCAGGAGATTTAATGACCCTAGGGTCAACATCCTGTTGCTCGAACATAGGCTTATCGAGAATATCCCTATCACAGGGCTCTTCACATAGGAAAACTGGTTTGTCACTAGAAGGAACATGAGGCCTTTCCAGCATAGGCTTATCAACCACAAGCATATCTACAATGTATAATGTAACAAAGTCATTGTGAGTTAGGAAAGTATCCCAATCATCACCCTATAGTTTCAAATGATGGACTAACAAAAACCTAATTAACCCATGGTGGAATAAACTGGAATTCAAACTCTTCCTTTTATATCTCTTATCCATTTTATATAAACCCCTCAATAAGTAAAATGGCATGTTTAATTGAAAACTGATGAAGTGAATTAACAGTCTTATGTGGTAAAGGAAAACAAGCCCATAGCGACCTTCACATGTAATGAATTGCCTCAACACTGCCAATAAACCATGCCACCTAATCTTCAACAGAGATATTGGCATTCCTTTGTCACAACACTGGATTTTCTGAGAGGTAACGAACAGACTCCGTGGCACCTCCTCCAACTTGGAATTTTTAAACCATTTCTGCCCAATAAGGGGAAGGCCCATTGCCTCGCTCAGAAATTCCTCGGTGATTTCTAATTGAACATCACCCACTTTTGCTCGGCATCCATCGAAGGAGAAGGAGAACTCTTGGGCTACTTGCAAGTTGTAACCCTAGAATTTCTTGAGAAACTCAACCCAACTCTAACTCTTAAGGTATTCACTTGCATCGCCATACAGAAGAAAGGTTTGGGAGCCATTTGGTTCGACACAGATGATAGGGGCCATAAGGGTTCGGATAGGTAGTCATGAAGGTAGACAAAATTCACTGTGAGCATGAAGGGTTTAAAAAACAAAGGAAACTAGAGAAAAAACCAAAGGAATAAAACTCACCATTAGCCTAGTACGACTAGAATGATATCATTAGGGGTTTCAAGCCACGAAAACTCTGAGTACAAAGCGAAACTAGAGACTCTGGTTTGTGATGATGGATCTATCGATTCGAACTGACACCCTAAACAGAGTACATGATACGATTAGGTGTGTTTGAATCTCATCATTTTGTAATGGCTGAAGTTGATTTGCTAAGGTTAGGAGAAGAGGTGTTTTACAAACCAAAGCATAATGGTAATTTAAAATGAAAAATGATTTACCAAGAATTATAAATGAAACAAACCTATGGTCCATTACCGATCGATTCTGGGTGTATCATTCAATTACTCAAGATATAGCTTATAATCCATGAGCAATTTAAAACAAGCGTTCGATTGATATATGATAGGCTTCAAAGAAAAACAACATTCATTAAATATTTATAAGAACATTTACCCTTGTAGAGACATAAGCCTTAGATACAATTGCAATACAATTATGAGTTTCAATGCTTCCTTCATGCTTTTAGTCATGAATGAAGCATGAAAATGAAAATAAAATAGGGACCATCTAAACATCCTTTTACAACCGAAAAGTCACCTTCAAATATAAATATTTACATGACAAAGCGTAGGCAGCTACATGAATTATTATTTGTCGCTTTAAAAGGTGAAAATCATGTGGGGCTGCCAACACTATCTTCAACTACCATTGTTTCTTTCCTATTCTACGCATATCATTCTCTGCTTCTTCATATCGACATCATATAGTATCAAACATATATAGATAAGACTAAGACTTCCTGTAGAAACAAAAAAAACTAACTCAACAATAAAGACGTCAATAAATACCACTGACTTCTATTTACTTAACTTGACTTGAGAAAGATTAAAATCGACTTTATTAAATAAATCCCTTGCTTGTCGAATGACAAAACTGATTTGAGTAGACTTATGAATTTGTATTTGTAGACTGACTGACTGACTGAAAGCTCATCGACTTGTAATTCTCACAGACTTGTAATTACTATTTCCAGCACAGTCTGGTAGTTAGAGCAACCCTTTCATTCCATTATGCACCTTCACACTCTATTAGTTCATTCCATTGCGCACCTTCACACTCGAGTATGGCATTTAGAAATACATAGTAGATGGACTTTGAACTGAGGATGTGGACATAGCGGGGAACTTCAGCCTCTGAAAAATAATTAGGAGGAGCCACTTCAAAATTATTTACAGAGGAATCCTCTCTGTTGTATTTTCAAATGCGGAAAAAAAATATATCACATAAGACAATCAATAAGAATGCACACAAGAAACACAAAAATTTATGTTGTTCATGCAAACGTTGGGCTACGTACACCAAGCATAGGTATCGGTTGGCTTATCATTCAAATCAAGGAGATTACAACATGCTCACACTCATCTCACTCACCTCAGCCTCTATGGGCATACATCAATTTATAGCAATGTACATTAGAAACTGATCATTAAATGTAATTTCATCCATATTCTAACTTGGTCATATTGGTTACAACCAACGCTAGATTATAGGATTTGAAATCCTATTCATGGAAGAATTCATTGTCACCAGTTTCCAACAATCTTCACCTTGACAAGAATTAACCTGATACCTTGTTTTCTCTTTGTTCATCACCTTTTATGCAAGCCAAGAGAAGCCAAGAACCATCATATCTTCTCTAACAATACTGGTTTTGTGAACATCTCTGCGCATTTCTCTTTTGTATGCACTTTCTCAAGAGAGACTGAACCTTCATCAATGACATGTTTTACAAAATAGTACTTTCTAGGTATATGTTTTGTTTTACTGTGATAGGTTGGATTCTTAGCCAAGTGAATAGCACATTGAATATCACAAAGTAACTTCACTTTTTCCTGCATCCTTCCAAACTCACCAAACAAACATTTCAACCAAACTGCGTCTTTGAAAGCATGTGAAGCAACTACGTATTCTTCTTCTGTAGTGGATAAAGCGACAATGTTTTGTAGATTTGGAATCCAACTAATAGCTCCACTTGCAATAGTAAATACATACCCTGAAGTCAACCTTCTCTTGTCCAAATCACCTACGAAATCATAATCAACATATCCACAGACTAACTCATGACCACTGTTATAGGTGATATAGTAATCACTTGTGCCCCTCAGATACCGAAGCACCCATTTCACTGTTTCCTAGTCCTCTTTACTTGGATTTGCCATAAACCCACGGACAACCTCAAATGCATGTGAAATGTCTAGCCTTGCACTAACCATCACATGCATTAGACTTCCTACTACATTAGCATATGGTATTCGAGACATATATTCATTTTCTTGTTTTGTACTAGGACATAAACTTGAAGAAATCTTAAAATGGGAAGCCAAAGGGACTGAAACTGGTTTCACATCATTCATGCCAAACCTCAAAAGTATCTTCTCAAAATACTTATGTTGCGACAACCAAAGCTTACCATTACTCCTATCTCTGAACATATCCATGCCCAAAATCTGCCTTGTTGTTCCTAGATCTTTCATATGAAACGTCTTAGCCATATGAGTCTTTAACCTGTTGATCTCAATTATGATTTTTCTTTCTAAAAGCATATCATCAACATACAATACTAAGATAATTAATATGCCATTATTTAATTTATTAAACTAGACACAATGATCATACTCACTCCTTGTATAATTCTGGCTTGCCATGAAAGAGTCAAATTTCTTGTATGATTGTCTGGGCTACTGCCTCAAACCGTACAATGATTTCTTAAGAACGCAAACAAATTTCTTCTTGTGATTCTGAACAAACCCTTCAGGCTGTTCCATGTAAATATCCTCATCCAAATCTCCATGTAAGAAAGCAGTCTTAACATCTAATTTCTCCAACTCCAAATCCAACAATGCAACTAATGCTAACACAATTCAAATTGAAACAGTGTTCACAACTGGTGAAAAATCTCATGAAAGTCAATACCTTCTGTCTAAGAATATCCTTTCACAACCAACCTTTCTTTGTACCTTTCCACCTTATCATCAACACCCTTCTTCAGCTTGTACAGCCACGTTCAACCTACAATTTTCCTATCTCTTGGAAGTTCTACTAGGTCCCATGTAGTGTTCCTCTCTAATGATTTCATTTCATCCTTCATTGCTTCTTTCAATTTATCATTGTTTGAACCCTTCACAACTTCTTGATAGCATGAAGGTTCATCATCATTACTACTTAAAGAAACCGATGAAACAAAATCATCATACCTTCTTGGAGGATTTATGACCTATGTAGACCTCCTTAGGGAAGTTTGTGGTTCATCCACAATCTTTTGAATGCCATCATCATCCATGTCCTCCTCTGCTACAGGAGGCTCTTCATGGACATATTCTGAAACTTGTTCATGTTCACCTTCATTGGTTTCAAACTGAATTTGTTGATACTTTGGTGCGTCTTCTTGTTTCATTTGAACATCTACATTTGATTTGATGAGATATGATTCATCAAATATTACATCTCTGTTAATGGTGATATTGTGGGCAGTAGGATCCCACAACCTGTACCCCTTAATACCATCACCATATCCAAAAAAGATAAGCCTTTTTTTATTTTGGATCTAATTTAGAATGCTGATGTTTCGGAATTAGAGCATAGGCATCACAACCAAAAACTTTAAGATTAGAATAATTACAAGGGTGACCTATCCATACCTCCTCAAGAATTTTTTATTCTATTGTTGTTGATGGTGATCAATTCACCAGATAACAAGTTGTAGTTATTGCTTCTAGCCATAGTTCCTACTACAAATTGACGTTACTAAGCATACTCCTTTCTCTCTCTAGAAGAGTCATGTTCATGCGTTCAACAACTCCATTTTGTTGAGGAGTATAGGCAGTGGTTTTATGCCTATCGATCCCAAATTCCTTGCAATAATTCTCAAACTCCATTGATGTAAATTCACCACGATTATAAGTTCTTAAACATTTAATGGATTTTCCAGTGGTCTTTTCCCCTAAATCTCTAAACTTCATGAAAACTGTAAATACATCAACTTTACTCTTCAACATATAGACCCAAACCTTCCTAGAGAAATCATCTATAAAACTTACAAAATATGATGATCCTCCATATGAAATAGTAGGGGATGGTCCCCAGATATTAGAATGGATATAGTCTAGGATTCCTTTACTGGTGTGTCTTCCAATTTTTAATTTCAGCCTATTCTGTTTTCCATAAACAGGGTGCTTACAAAAATATAGCTTTAGAGATTTTAGACTAGGAAGTAACTTGCGATTAGTTAATACCATTAATCCTTGTTCGGTCATATGACCCAAGTGTTGATTCCACAGTCAAACAGAATCACTTTCATTCTTAGATACCATTGTTGCATGATCTGAGTCAATCCTCCCTTCTAACAGAAACAGGTTACCAACCTTCTTTTCTTTTATAACCAGTATAATTCCTTTATAGACCTTCATAACTCCACCTTGAACAATAGTCTTGTAATCTCTTGTGTCTAAGACTTCCAAAGAGATTAGGTTCTTTCTAAGCTCATGTACATGTCTTACACCAGTTAGTATTTTAACAGTTCCATCAAATAACTTAATTCAAATGGTACCAATTCCCATAACTTTAGATGAAATATCATTTCCCATGTAAGCTACTCCATCATCTATAGACTAGTAAGTAATAAACTAGTGTCTATAAAGACACATGTGGTTTGAAGCACTAGAATCTAATAACCACTGTTGATCATAATGTGAACCAAAACTAATTGATAAACTTCATCAACCATACATGAACCTATTGTTGAACCTGTTTTAGTTGCGTTCGCTTCCTTTGTCTCTTTTGGGGGGTCTTCTTTGGAGGCTTGTTGTCACTTCCAACACTCCTTCTTCAGGTGTCTGGATTTTCCACAAAACCAACACTTAAGCTTTCTCTTTCTTCCCTTCAACTTTGAACGAGAGAAATCCCTCTGAGCATGTCCTCTTTATTTAGGTCCACCTCTGATCACCATCGCCTCAGATGTAGAGGTTTCTAGATTGGATTTCTTCCTTGTTTCCTCAGATAGTAAAGCTCCAACAACATCATTAAACTCAATACTTTTTGTTGAAGTTAAACTAATAGAGGTAACAAAGTGATCCCAAGACGCGAGAAAAGAACACAATAATGTAATTGCCTTATCTTTAGATTCGAATTTCACTCCCATGCTAGTCAACTGAACTAAGAGAGTATTAAATGTATTCAAATGATCAGATATCTTTGTACCTTCATGCAGAAACTGTACAATTTCCTTTTTAGGAAGATCTTGTTTGTCAAGAATTTTGTCATGTATATGCTTTCCATCTTTGACCACAAACCGATTGTTGTCTTCTCCGAGACAATGTTGAACAGTACATCATTGGCCAAACATAAGCGTATGGAACTCAGTGCCCTCGCATCCATGTCATCCCAGTCTTCATCTCTTATGGACGCGGGCTGCTTTGCTTTTCCCAAAAGCGCCTTCACCACGCCTTGTTGCACGAGAAGATGTGCATCTTAACCTTTCACATCTCGAAATTCTTATTTCCATTGAATTTCTCCATTTCGAGCTTGGCATTCTACATATTTTTCATTAGGGAAAACATAAAAAAAAAAGCACTACTTATTATAATAACCAAGGCCCTTTCAAAAAATATGTGGAAGAATAATGAATTAATCTTTACATAGTTTAATAAAAAAAAAATTAATAAAAAACCTTTCTTTTTATTTAAGAAAAAATAAAAATAGCGTTTTAAAAAAAATCCTCCACCTTCCAAATATAATATAATATGCATACAAGACTTAACACAACATACATACTATATAATATTAATACCTTCACCTTTTTCTAATTTCATCCTCCATCGGTGTGTTTAATACTTTAAATTCCTTTAAATAATCGCTCTTTTCCAGTTTTCTCTTGAGCGTGCGGCTCCTTCAACGAACAAAACAACCTCAAATTTCTATTTCAGTATGCAGCCTCCTCATCAAATTTGAATGGTGCATGGCCTCCTCACTGAATTTGAGTTTGAGTGATGCGTGGAATCTGTATGTTCTGATACTACTTGATGTATTTGCAAATGTGGAAATACAAATATTGCACAAGACAATCAATAAGAATGCAGACAAGAAACACAACAATTTATGTAGTTTACTCAAATGTTGGGCTACTGGTTGTTTTATTATTCAGATCAAGAAAATTACAATAGGCTCACACTCATCTCACTCACCTCACCTCAGCTCATCTCACTCACCTCTGACTCTAGGAAGGTACATCAATTTATAGCAATGTACATTAAAAACTGATTATTAAATGTAATTTCATCCATAATCTAACTTGATTGTATTAGTTACCAACACTGGATTATAAGATCTGAAATCCTATTCATGAAAGAATTAATTTTCACCAGTTTCCAACACTCTCCTCCAACGGCCAAGTTGTTGCCATCAGATTAATAAACCCACGTCATATCGTCGATCTTATCATTAGATTTATAGGAATGAAAAAAGATGCGAGCTCAGGACCTGGTCTTTGCAGCTGCATAATCTTCTTCTTCACTCATCAACGCACACAAATGGCTCCAACCGCTAGCATGTATTGCATATTGTTAATCGATTTTGTACGTCTCATATGATACTGTCTCGATTATTGTAATTAGGTATGATATTTTCTATGTTTTCGCTCACATTACATTGCAATACAGGTTCAGGTGATTGCTCTGATTGCTAATATGTTCTGCCTACATAGCCGCGACAGGTCTCCAAAGTGCTTTCCGAAATGCACAGTGTGTTTCTTCATTACATTCTGCACATTGACATTAATGCTTGCAATGAAACGATTACTGAAAGAATTATTTAGCGCATCTTTGTGCATTCATTGATGATAATCCCTGTTTTTAACATATAGAGTCCCTCATGGATTTGTATGTGAGTCAGTGCTAATTTTGTTTTTTCGTTTTCTGAATATTTTTCTAACTTGATGATGGGCAGATTTGCTGGACAGAAGGTAAATCTAACAGGACATGTGGATCTAAGAAGTGAATATATCAATTTAGATTAATGACTAACGACAAGAAAAGAAAGGCCGTCGAATTCGAGAGGCTGGTACTCAACTGATTTACAGCACCAATACTGCAGCACAATATGGAAGAAATCAACTGACATTACATTACATTACATTCAGATCATTAGTCATTTGGAACAATGTAAAGCTGCAATGTCAAGATGCGTAAAATACAAATGTAGAACAATATGACATCTCTATGACATCTCGATCGGCTCAAATATTTGAATGGAGATTTTAAATAATGCAAATTTAAATTCAATTTCAATAATAATTATTTGTAAGTTAGATTCCAAGGAGATATGATTGGAATGCCCTATATAAAAGGCTACAATGTATCTAGACTGTCTTTGCTAATCCGTAATGTCAATATTAGTCACTTCAAAATGTGTAAAATACAATCTTAAAATAATATGACACTCAATGCCCTATATTGTTATATTTCTTGATGAGGAAACAAGAATATCACATGATAATCAATTAGTCACAGAGATAAGAAATACAGAGATCTCACGTGGTTCACATAAACATTGGGCTACATCCACCAAGCAGTTGTCTTATTATTTAGATCATGGAGATTACAAAATCTCACTCACTCCCCTTCTGTCTCTATAGGCTTACATAAATTTATATACATTTATACAGGAAACTGATTATTAAATGCAATCCTATCAATATTCTAACTTGGCCTCAATAGTTACAACCAATGCTGAATAATAGGATCTCAATTCTATCATTAGAATTTGTTGTAACCGTTTAACAATCTCCACCTTGACAACAATTAACTTCATACCTTGCTCCTCCTTTTGTTTAACAATCTCCACCTTGACAACAATTAACCTCATACCTTGCTCCTCCTCTTGTTCATCACCTTTTCTACAAGCCACGAGAAGCCACAATGTTTGCGCAGTTCTCTTTTGTATGCACTTTCTCAAGAGAGACTCCATGTTCATCAATGTCTTGTCTTACAAAATGGTACTTGATAGGTATATGTTTTGTTTTACTATGGTAGGCTAGATTCTTAGCCAAGTGAATAACACTTTGACTATCACAAAGTAACTTTACTTTGTCTTGCATCCTTCCAAACTCACCAAACAAACCTTTCAACCAAATTGCTTCTTTGCAAGCATGTGAAGCAGTTACATATTCTGTTTCTATAATGGATAAAGCAACAATGTTCTGTAGCTTTGATATCCAACTAATAGCTCCACCTGCAAGAGTAAAGACATACCATGAAGTTGACCTTCTCTTGTCCAAATCACATGCAAAATCAGAATCAACATATCCACAGACTAATTCACGACCACTGTTATAGGTGATACAGTAATCACTTGTGCCCCTCAGATACCGAAGCACCCATTTCAGTGTTTCCCAGTGCTTTTTACCTGGATTTTCCATATACCTACTGACAACCCCAACTTCATGTAAAATGTTTGGCCTTGTATTAACCATCGCATACATTCAACTTCCTACTATATTAACGTATGGTATTCGAGACATATATTCATTTTCTTCTTTTGTACTAGGACATAAACTTGAAGAAAGCTTAAAATGGGAAGCCAAAACGATTGAAACTGGTTTCACAACATTCATACCAAATCTCAAAAGTATCTTCTCAACATACTTCTATTGTGACAACCAAATCTTACCATTCATCATGTCCCTGAATATCTCCATGCCCAAAATCTGCATTGCTACTACTAGATCTTTCATATCGAATGTCCCAGCCATATGAGCCTTTAACCTGTTGATCTTAGTTATGTTTTTTCTTGCTAAAATCATAGCATCAACATACAATACAAAGATAATGAATATGTCATTATTCAATTTCTTAAACTAGACACAATGTTCATACTCACTCCTTGTATAATTTTGGCTCACCATGAAAGAGTGAAATTTCTTATACCATTGTTTGGGTAACTGCCTTAGACCATACAATGATTTCTTGAGCCTGCAAACAAATTTCTTGTTGTGATTCTAAACGAACCCTTCAAGTTGTTCCATATAAATTTCCTCATCCAAATCTTCATGTAAGAAAGCAGTGTTAACATCTTGTTGCTCTAACTCCAAGTCAAGCAATGCAACTAATGCTAACACAATTCGAATTGAAACAGTCTTTACAATTGGTGAAAAAATCTCATGAAAGTCAATACTTTCTTTCTGAGAATATCCTTTCGCAACCAACATTTCCTTGTATCTTTCCACCTTATCATCAACACCCTTATTCAGCTTGTAGACCCATTTGCAACCTACAATTTTCCTGTCTGTTAGAAGTTCTACCAGGTCCCATGTAGCATTCCTCTCTAATGCCTTCATTTCATCCTTCATCGCTTCTTTCAATTTATCACTGTTAGAACCCTTCACAACTTCTTGATAGCACAAAGTTTCATCATCGTTATTACTTAAAGAAACTGATGAAACACAATCATCATACCTTCTTAGAGAATTTATGACCCGTGTAGACCTCCTTAGGGAAGTTTGTGGCTCATGCACAATCTGTTAACTATCATCTTCAACCATGTCTTCCTCTAATGTAGGAGACTCTTCATGAACATCTTCTAAAACTTGTTCATGTTCACCTTCATTGGATTCAAACTGAATTTCATGATACTTTGGTGCTTGTTCCTGTTTCATTTGAACATCTACATTTGATTTGATGAGAGATGATTCATCAAACAATACATCTCTGTTAATAGTGATCTTGTGGGCAATAGGATCCCACAACTTGTACCCCTTAATACCATCACCATATTCAACAAAGATAAGATTTTTTTATTTTGAATCGAATTTAGAACGTTGATGTTTAGGAATTAGAACATAGGCTTCACAATAAAAAACTTTAAGATTAGAATAATTACAAGGATGACCTTTCCATACCTCTTTAGGAATATTGCACTCTATTGTTGTTGATGGTGATCGATTCACTAGATAACAAGCTATAGTTATTGCTTCTACCCACAATTCCTGCTGCAAGTTGGCGTTACTTAGCATACTCCTTGCTCTTTCTATAAGAGTCTTGTTCATGCGTTCAACAACTCCATTCTGTTGAAGAGTATAGGTAGTGGTTTTATGCCTATCAATTCCAAACTCTTTGCAATAGTTTTCAAATTCTATTGATGTAAATTCACCACCATTATCAGTTCTTAAACATTTAATGGATCTACTAGTGCTCTTTTCCACTAAAGCTCTAAACTGCTTGAAAACAATAAATATCTCAGCCTTACTTTTCAACATATAGATCCACACCTTCCTAGAGAAATCATCTATAAAGGTAACAAAGTATGATCATCCTCCATATGAAATAGTCGGGGATGGTCCCCAAACATTAGAATGGATATAATCAAGGATTCCTTCACTAGTGTGTCTTCTGGTTTTAAATCTCTGCCTATTTTGTTTTTCATAAATATAGTGCTTGCAGAAATAAAACTTTAAAGACTTTAGACTAGGAAGTAACTTGCGATCCGTTAATACCTTTAATCCTTATTTGCTCATATGACCCAACCATTGATGCCATAGTCGAACAGAGTCACTGTCTTTCTCATATATCATTGTCACATGATCTAACTCAATTCTTCCTTCTAACAAGAACATGTTACCAATCTTCTTCGCTTTCATAACCAGTAGGATTCCTTTTTAGACCTTCATAACTCCACCTTGAACAATACTCTTGTAATCTCCTGTGTCTAAGACTCCTAAAGAGATTAGGTTCTTCCTAAGCTCAGGTACATGTCTCACATCAGTTATTATTTTAACAATTCCATCAAACATCTTAATTCGAATGCTACCAATTCCCACAACTTTACATGATATGTCATTTCCCATATAAACAATTCCATCATCTATAGACTCATAAGTAACAAACTAGTGCCTATGAAGACACATGTGATTTGAAGCACTAGAATCTAATAATCATTGTTGATCATGATGTAAACCAATACTAATTGATAAAACTTCATCAGTCATACTTGAACCCGTTGTTGAGCCTCTATCGGTTGCGTTCACTTCCTTCGTCTCTTTTCAAGGGTCTTCTTTGGAGGCTTGCTGTCGCTTCCAACAGTCCTTCTTATGGTGTCCAGATTTTCCACAAAACCAACACTTAAGCTTTCTCTTCTTTCCCTTCGACTTTGACCGAGAGAAATCCCTCTGATGGTGTCCTCTTTATTTAGGTCTGTCTCTGACCATCAGCGCCTCAGATGTAGAGGTTTCTAGATTGGATTTCTTCTTTGTTCACTTAGAAAGTAAAGCTCCAACAATATCATCAAACTCAATATTTTATGTTGAACGAAAACTGATAGAGGTAACAAAGTGATCCCATGATGCGAGCAAATAACATAATAGTGTAATCGCCTTATCTTCATATTCGAATTTCACTCCCATTCTAGTCAACTAGACCAAAAGAGTATTAAAATTATTTAAATGATCAGCTATTTTCATACCTTCCTTTATGTGCAAACTGTACAATTGTCTTTTTAGGAAGATCATGTTCGTCAAGGATTTTGTCACGTACAGGTTTTCCAGCTTTGACCACAAACCAACTGTTGTCTTCTGTGTAACAATGTTGAACAATACATCATTGGCCAAACACAGGCGTATGGCACTCAGTGCTCTCGCATCCATCTCATCCCAGTCATCATCTGTTATGATTGCAGGTTGCTTTGTTTTTCCCAAAAGCGCCTTCATCATGCCTTGTTTCATGAGAAGATCGTGAATCTTAACCTTTTAGATCTCAAAATTGTTCTTACTATTAAACTTTTTAATTTCAAAATTATCACTCTGCATCCTTTTCATAAGAAGAAACATTCCAAAAAACACCACTATAATAACCCGGGCTTTATATCGAGGAATGATCTCACTCAATGTTAAACAATAACTTTAAAAGGTTTAATCCCAAAAAAACCTTTTAATAAAATATAAAAGGGTTTAATCCAAAAAAAAATTAATAATATATAAAAGAGGCTATCTCATAAAATATTATAAAGCATCCACCCTTTTAAGTATCCACCTTCACGCTTTAAAGAATTAATTCTTCTACCTTTTCTAATAAAATAAAATAAAAACTTTTTACTTCATCCACCCACGTGACTTCAGGTTCTATGCCACGTTCTATGCATGCCTTAAAGAATTAATTCCTCCAATTTTTTTAATAAAATAAAAAAAAACTTTTTACTTCATCCACTCCCTTCGGAATGTTAGCCAAGTGTTGATTTCAAGAAATTAAAATCCGTAAGGGCAGAGGAGGATCAACGCTCCCTTCCCTAGGGGTACCCAACGCTGACTTGGGAACAATGTTCCCTCCAATATCTACACCCACGACACTGAAGTAAAAAACTGTCCTCCAACGACAGATGCAACACACCTCTGATACCACACCCACGTGATACTTCGCTCACGCAACTTCTCCGAAAAACGCAACGATCAGCACCGGCCTCACGGATCTCCAACGATTCTGATACCACTTGTCATATTCATTAATGCGGAAAAAAGAATATCACATGATAATCAATTAGTCACAAAGATTTTAAGTGTCACAAAGATTTTAAGTGGTTTACTTAAAAATTGGGCTATGTTCACCAAGCAAAGGTATTGGTTGTTTTATTATTCAGATCATGGAGATTACTGTAACTTACTCACTCCCAGCTTCTACGAGTTCACATAAATTTATATACATTTACACAAAAAACTGATTATTAAATACAATCATATCAATGTTTTAACTTGATTTCAATAATTACAACCAATATTGAATAATAGGATCTCAATTCTATGTTTGAAATTTATTGTTATTATTATAATTACAATGTATGTAGATTGTCTTAGCTAATCACTGTCAATATTAGTCACTTCAAAATGTGTAAAATTCAATCGTAAAATAATATTTGAATAATGTAAAAATAGGTTTAGATAATCATTATTGGTATGTGAAATTTTCAGGTAACAGGTTAGTTAGGCATAAATTTGAATGTTTATGAGGTTTACTGTCTATATAGTTCAAATCCTATAGTCATTTTGGAACA